>JAUZNJ010054659.1:0-29400 GCA_034780135.1 Jordanella pulchra | reverse complement strand
ATTGGTTTGCATAACCAAAGAATTTCTGCACAAACTGTCAGAAACCGTCTCAGGGAAGCTCAACTGCATGCTCGTCGTCCTCATCTGGGTCTTAACCTGACTCTAGATCGTCGCCATAACAGACTTGAGTGGGCAAATGCTCACATTCAATGGCGTCTGGCACATTGGAGAGGTGTTTTCTTCACGGATGAATCTCGGTTTTTACGTGTTCAGGGCAGATGGCAGACAGCGTGTGTGGCGTTGTGTGGGTGAGCCCTTTGCTGATGCCAATGTTGTGGATCGAGTAGCCCATGGTGGTGATGGGGTTATGGTATAGACAGGCGTCTCTTATGGACGAAGAACACAGGTGTATTTTATTGGTGGCATTTTGAATGCACAGAGATACCCTGATGAGATCCTGAGGCCCATCGTTGTACCATACATCCATGGACCATCTCCTCATGTTTCAGCAAGATAATGCACGGCCCCATGTTGCAAGGATCTCTACACAATTCTTGGAAGCTGAAAATGTCCCAGTTCTTGCATGGCCAGCCAGCATATTCACCGGATATGTCACCCATTGAACATGTTTGGGATGTGCTTAACCGGCGTATACGACAGCGTGTACCAGTTCCCGCTTATATCCAGCAACTTCACTCAGGAATTGAAGAGGAGTTGACCAACATTCCACAGGCCACAATTGACAATCTGATAAACTCTATGTGAAGACGATGTGTTCTGAGTCCCCAGACCCCCGATAAAGCAAAAAAAAAAAGTGCACATTTCAGAGTGGCCTTTTATTGTGGGCAATATAATACAGTATGATGCATGAAAATTTAATTTAAAATACGAAAAAACATTATTAATCATAAACTGAAAATACATACATGTCTTTATAAGTTTTTTGTTTTAAAATAGATTCATTCTCTAGTGTAACTTTATGGTGTAATAACATCTGAAAGAGCTAAGTTCTGTCTGGGGTTCCTGTTCTTTCCAGGATATGATTCTTACTGTTAACCCCAAGGAATGGGATGGAATAGGTCATAGGAACAGAATATAGGAGCTAAAGTTTGTCTATTGATTTGGAATCAGCCCGGGCTGGTTTAACCATTGGATCAGCTCACTTCATAGCAGTATAGGACTCTCCATGTTTGTATCCAGTCGTTATGCAACGTATAACAAGCCTAAGCTCATATAGTAACAATAGATTATACCCCTCAAACTTCTGTTTTCTTTAGATTTTTTTTACATATCTGTAAAACTACCAAAAGCATCTGGTACCTGGTGTTGTCTCTATCAGGACTCATCACTACCAACTGCAGCCAGGAGAAGGTTTTCTTTGGTGTTGATGGGGTCAGATCATGGTACAGATCATCTATCCCAATGACCTGCATCTGGGAATAGCAAGAGCATAAAAATATAAGTTGTGGTTTCCTTTGGCTCCTACTGCTATTTAATTTGTTACCATTATTGGATAAATCCAAACTTCTAGGCATTACTTCACCTAAACCAGCCTAATGTTTTGCTGAATGTCCCTCCTTTCCATGAACAGACTTCATCAGAGGAGTCCCACATTCATAATATGTAGAATTAATCCTGAGTTTAAAACCTGATTTATGTTAAGAGATAAATGTAACCAATGACTTGACACTTGGGCTTCATCTCTGTTTTGATCCTTTTGCATTTGAGGAAAATTAAGAGGTTCTTTTCAAATCAAAAGCTCACATTGTGCACTTTTTAAATGCATTTTTGTTTTTAAGTTGTAGACTTTAAGTATGAAGAATTGTCAGTTAAAAAGATGCAATCAATGATGGTAGTGGTATGACAAATTTTCCTATTGACATCTCAGATCATCACAGAACCTGAGTCAATACCCCAAACTGAAAATGTGTTCTCTTTTAAAAGGGTTGTGATTGAAAATCATTAGTACATGCATTAGATGTTTAAATTCATTAGTTAGACCTTTTTTTTTTCTGATCATCAGGCTTTAAGTGTACGGTAATAACTTTGCAGTTGCCTAGTGTCTTAAATATATTTTTTGTTTTTGCAGTAGAGTAAAATATAACTGAAATTGTCATCATTGTATTTCACACAAGCTTTCACATTTTTTTTACCTTGCAGATTTTGACCACATTTGACCTGCATGTTTAAAATAATCAGCTCAAACATTGCCCAAGTTCAGTTTGCATCAGTCGGCATATTCATCTTCCAGGGATTAAGTCTATCCTTAAAAGAAGAAAAGAAAGCATCATTCTTACAGTCTTCTACAATAAATCTGCACAATGTGACTCAGTTTTAGGTTAACAGGGTTTTATTTTAAGCGCTCGTCATTCATCTGACAAAGTCGTTCACACCGTTACTGCAGATCACTTCCGACCTTGAAACACTGATTTTGTTTAACTTATAAACTGATAAGCTTTTTTCTAAGAATTATTGGAGTAGAAAATGATAGAATAAATATTTTTTTGTCTCTGAAACTGAATGGATGTTGTGTGTGATATGACCTGCTAGAAATAAAACCACAACAAGATTCTAACATTGTTGATGTAAAAGTCTCAAAAACAGATTCTTGCTAAAATGTTTTAATAGTAATTGATTATATGTGTTTAAAGTACATTATTTCGTGTAAATACTGTGGAAAAAAAGGATTTTTGATTAACTTGATGTATGCTTTGATATATGACAAATATTTCTGTTCTGTGTGCTGCAAGGTCAGGATTTAAGCAAGCTTTATTAGCAGGCTTCACTATTGCTCAGTTTATTTAGATTTTGCAAGGTAATGCAGTTTCTATCTCTCAGGCATTTACAGTTTAAAGATAATGTAACACCTAACTTTTCGGTAAAGTTTAAAGATGCATCTTTCAAAAAAACTTTGCCTTTCTCAGTCAGTTCACCATGTTTATGCTTAAGTCATTGATTAGTCTTAAGGGAGTTTTTTTTATTTATTTTTTATTTACAAAACTAGCCCAAGTAGTATCACCAAAATCTAAAATATTACATAGATGAAAGAGTTAAACTTCAAAAGAGCAAAACTTGGACACGCTTTTCCCCGGTTTAGTCATTTTATGCTTATGAGAATAAATTGCTTCAATTTAAATTGTCTCCCACCCATTCTTGCCTTTTCCCTTATATACCTTTATTTTAGGATTTCTTTGGTTTGTTTTCTGGCTGAATCTTTTCCTAACTGCCTTCACTGCCCCCTCTTTTCCCTGCCTATCTTCCTAGTGGTTTGCTTTGATGCCAAGATCAACTTTGATGACAACGCTGAGTTCCGTCAGAAAGATGTGTTCGCAATGGATGACATGACTGAGAGCGACGCCACAGAGATGGAGGCAGCCAAGTGGGATCTTAAATATATTGGAATGGACGGAAACATCGCCTGCTTTGGTAGGATATGAACGCTGCTACAAAATCCTTTCACCTGGATGTACAAATGAATGAGTCACTTGCAGTAGGTTGACACTTCCTGTCAAACGGCTTTAAGATGGTAACAAATATAAAACTATTAAAAACTATGAGGTACCAGCGGAGCTTCCTTCTGGTTTACCAGCAGCTTTTTAAGATCCCAGAAATGAATGCTGCCATAACCAATGGATTCTAATTAGCTATAATCCACCCAGAAAGTCTCTAGTGAGCCAGATTGTTAGCGTTCTCATTAAAGGCCTTCTCTCGTCATAAAGCTTTTACAGTTTACAGCAGCCCTAACAGGTGCTCTCGCTCCTTACCCGGTAGCCTCCTAAACACATTGGATGTCTGTCAACACTTCTTCCCCCTCTGAGCACGAACACTCGCCCCCAATTCCACATCCCCAGCTTCCACTCTTTTAAAGTAAGAACAGCTTTTAAGACCCTGCAGCTTCCTTGAGAGCTCCGTAAGGCACCAAAGTGACAGCTGTTAAAGCAAATTTCCCTTTTACTGGGACCTTAGTCGGGGAGCTTGCCAGGACACAAGTTCAGCTTGTCTAAACCAAATGAGGTAAGACATACATGTGCCATTGGCTGCTGCACAACCCAGCAGGGTAGTTGTACAGGCACTTAGGTAAACGATGACAGTCCTTTATAAAAACCTGCAGTCTACTCTAAATGTTTTATATGTGAAGTTAAGAGATAAGTTTTGATTCTGATGTTTCTGATGAGAGCATTTCCAGCATATTTTCTTCAGCTCTTCACTCTACTTAGTAATGTTTTAATGAACAAATACTTATCACCATCACAGTAGGAGATTCTTCTTTTTTGCCCTAACCTTTTTTAATGTAGGAAGCTTCATTCTGCCCAGTTAATGGCTAGTGCACTATGTAAGTGCTTTTAACCTTATAGGTTCTGATAGCCTCTCCTATGCACCCCTACATTATATTGCCAAAATTATTTACTCACCTGCCATGAATTTCATATGACATCTCCTAGGCTTCATTTACCCACCTTTTGCAGCTAGGAAAGGGTGCCCACACAGTTTAGGAGAATGTTTTGGGCAGTCTTTCACCATTCCTTCAGAATCACATTAGTGAGATCGTAGACTTATGTTGGACAATAAGGTCTAGCTTTCAGTCAACATTGCAATTCATTGGTTAGAGGTCAGGACTCTATGCAGACTAGTCAAATCATCCACACCAAACTGTCTCATCCATGTATTTATGGACATTGCTTGTGCACAGGGATGTTGAAAGGCAAAGCAGTCGTCCCCAAACTTTTCCCATAAAAGTTTCAGCCCTGGAAGCGTCCAAAATTTGTTGGTATGACCAAGCAGTCTCAGTTTTCTTTTACTGGAACTAAGGGAGCCAAGCTCAGCTCCTGAAAAAGGAAGAAAGGAGAGAGAGGGAAAAAACAGCACATAATCTTTCCTCAATAAATTGTAACACTTGGCACAATAAAATCAGAAAAGTTTGCACCACTCCACCAGATGCTTTATGTTATACTCCATCATCATCATCATGAATGCAGCTGCTCAGCCATGGACACCAATTCTATGAAGCTCTGTCCATTGCAGAGTTAATGTCATCCCAATTACCACCATGCTGTTATAAAAGTGAAGAATTTAGTTACAAGGAAATGTCACAACTTTTCCTGTTGCATATTTGGCTTCCTGCTAATCTATAAAAGGTATAATGCTGGAACTACTGAGCTCCTCAGAGCGACCTGTACTCTTTCCAATGTTCTCTTACAAACAGTCTGCGTGCCTAAGGGTTTGGTTTTATGCACCTGCAGTCATAGAAGGAATTGGAACACCTGACTTTAATTATTTGGATGGATGAGCAAATACTTCTGACACTGAAGTCAGAATAAATCTTCAGTTCATTCATTTTTTATACCTGCAGCTTTATTTTCTTTTCCTGAAACCAGCTTGAATTCTCCTTAGTGTTTTGTTTATGAGTGTTTTGTTAAAAACTCCACTCTTATGTCATCTTAATGGTGTTTGCTATTATCTTCAGAACACAAGCTGGAGTGGCATAATCCTAGAGGTAAATGCGCTCCAGTTTTCAGCGTCTAGATTCTCATATTCTCTGTGGACATCACTGCCACTGTTACAATCGTAACAAAAAATAAAAACACTGTCCAATGTGCTATTCTACACAAACACACAGCATTGAAACCAACACAGAGGTTTTGGTCGTCCTGAGAGTTTTTTTTCCCTGTATGTCTTAAACCTACCATGAAGTATCTCCTGTCTAATATTTTATTATTATTATATATATATATATATTTTTTTAAGCTTTTTTTTACGGCACTAGTAGCTCGTTTTTGTGACAGTAGGCTGACAGGAAAGGGGGTATGAGAGAGGGGGAGAGACATGCGGGAAAGGACCACAAGCCGGATTCGAACCTGGGTCGCCCGCGTCGAGGACTAAGGCCTCCATACATGGGTTGTGCGTGCTAACCACTGCGCCACCTGCACGCCCCTCTCCTGTCTAATATTTTGATGACAAAAAAATTTATTTTTTTTTGGTCAGCGATTAGTCATAATTGTTTGCACTGACAGATTGTAATTGATTTTTTTGTGTTTAATTGTGGTTTTTTTTGTGTTTGTTTGCCAGTTCTATACTATTCCATTATGCTTTCCATAGTAAATTCCTTAGTCATCCAACTTTATTACTCCTAAAATAATAACAATAGTGTCACTAGAAGAATCTTTACAGATAAACTTTGAGTTGTTTAGTTCTTCACTTCTTCTGATGTTCCCTTTTTCTCTTGTGCAGTCAATGGTGCCGGTCTTGCCATGGCAACATGTGACATCATTGACCTCCATGGGGGAAAGCCAGCTAACTTCCTGGACCTTGGGGGTGGTGTCAAAGAGAGGCAGGTGTATGAGGCTTTTAAGCTGCTGACTGCTGACCCAAAGGTAAAAGCCAACTGTCAACAAAAGGGCTTTCCTTCTCCATCTCTTGCACAGTTTAACCACATGTTTCGAGCCCATAAGTCAGTCCATTTCCTTGCACCAAAGCATTGCCTCAAACATTTAAAAAATGAAGCTTGGTGCCATGTTAGGATTGTAAAGCTCATGTTTCTTGACAAAAAGGACTATTTCTTCCCGGTTAGTGCCCTGATACTCAGACAGCAGCACTCATTAGGGGGTCTTGGTATTTGTCCATGCTTCAGAGTAAAACAGACTATCATGTCATTGTATTTCATCACATCAGCCGCTGAAAGCAGATGAAATCCATTCTCTGCTGTATTGCTCTGAAAGACCTGTTTCGATGGCCATCATCATGAGCATATTTAAAAACACAGTCAATCAGAAGCCTGCTTCTGAGAGTCTCTGCTCTAAGTGAGTGACAGCTTAGGCTGTTTTGCAAACAATTCAACTCTATGTTCAGAAATCTGATAAGTCCAGTCTAAACAATGTGAGCCTTGTAGCTATACTGCATAGCTGATTGTGTGTTGACAGTCATCACATCACTAATTCCCTCGCTGCTGTCACTCCCATATCCCTGCACTGATCTCGGGTTGCCTTTGAGTTAGCGGCTCCAGTAGCCTTTTGACGTTCAGAATACAGATTTAAATGAGATACTGTAGAACCGTAGTCACCAGCCCAGCTTTTAAAAACCTCCTTCTAACAATAACAAACATTTCTTTTGACTTTGCAGCATATGCTCTGTGCTCTGCGTTTCACTCTAATTACGAGCTGTGATCGCTTGTTTGCTGTTGTTTTCACCTCATGTGCAGGCGTCAAATTGTGGACTCAGAAACACCTGCCATTGTGTTTGTTTGGAGAAAGATCTTTGAATTTATACCCTTGCAAAAGACCAATTTGCAATCGCAGAACTCGACATGTCTGCTGAGAAGAGAAAACATAATGAAAGCCCAGTTTGAGAATTGTGTTTGTTTGGGTGTGTGAGTACTGACATGATGCCCAATCTTCAATGAGCAAGTTCAGTGCCAGCCACACTTATTGGACATCCATAAAGACTCAAAATAAATGGAATGTTTTTGTAATTGCATAATCTCATCCTGAAAAAAATAAAAATGTAAGTGCATTAATTTAGCAGTGGGGATAAAAACTTTGTTAAGCGCTTCTACAGTATACTTTACAATCAACGAATAATTTAAAAGATTAAGTTTGCTTTCCTAGTTTGTTTCTTTTTTCAGTTTAGCCATTTTTCGATTATCTGATACTCATCTGCTTCAATTGGCTTAACATTCGTCGCATTTCTGCTCCAGACATGTCGACTTTGCCCCTTTTAACCACACTGCCCTGTGATTAAATATGGAACAGCAATTTTTGGAGGTACTGTTAAACCCAAATATTTACATACATAATAAAAAATCTGTCTTTTTTTTTCTCCTCGTCTTATTTATTTTCGATAACTTTCTTCAACATAACTATACTTCCACCAGGATTACAAATAAATAATTTGAGAAAGTTTCTGATTCTAACAGTTATAATTCCTAACATATGGATGAATTAAATGCACATCTGTGCACGTAGTTTAAAGCAATACCATGAACAATGATGGATGACGTCGCCACGTTCATTTCTACCTACAGTCCTTTCCAACACTAAAATTTCATTGAAGTCCCTGGGAGCCAGATACTGGTTCTATGATTAGAAGAATACATTTCTGGACGATCACAGCAAGCTTACCACATCCTAATCTTATTTATAATTTTAATTTCTATTCTTCAAACAACATTGTGATTAGATTTCATGGGTTTTCGATATCTAGAAACAGTGGACGTGCTCTATAGAATGCATACGTTCTCATAAAAAAACATTTTGTAATTATGATTGATATGGGCTTATAAACTAAAAACTGAGAGTGGAGAGACAATAAAAAAAGATATTCAATCAACAGGAAAGACAGGATCTTACTCATCACTCTCCACACATGGACTTATGAGTATTATAATAGGCTTTAAAATAGGGTGGATATTTGCTGAGGAAAAGCTGGAGAAATGGGAGAAAAGAAAAGAAAAGAAACTCCCACATGGACAAGAGGACCTACCCTCCTGTTCCTTCATCTCATCATGTCCTGGGCTTTCTCTCCAAACACAGATTGGGTAATAAGCCTGCTGTCTGTCCCTCCTGCTGTTGTGGATGGAAATAGCAACAAGAAGCTCCTCCCTAACTGGGGGAAAAAGTCGAACAGGATTGACATTAAAGAGGTTTTGAGGCTCCATTAGCATTTCAACCAGGGCAGCTGAAGAAACCTGCTCAGATCTGCACAGGGAATATTAATCATTTCATAATTTGAGCGAGCAGCTCATTTGCATTTATCATCTGCTTTTTTTTATTTAAAGAGGAGGTCAGACTAATGTTTGAATCACACTCTAGATTTGGTGAACGCAAGAAACCAAGATTTCAAGGGTCACCTAGCAATTAAGTAACAGTCAAGCTTTAAATTTGGAAACCTTGTTCTGTGGCTAATGTACCTGTGCCCTGGACTCTTAAACTTAATTGACAGATCTTTTTTAGATTTCATTATTAAGACATTTTGCTCCTGATGTTGATTTGAGGCTTTTGCTGCATAGCGTGTATTAGTGCAATGCCTTTTTAAAAGGTAATATAATGTACACTATACTAACAAAGGTATTAAGCCATTTGTATTTACACGCAATTGACAAAGGAAAAAAAACTTAAGGGTTAAATATGATGTCACCCTGCCCTTTTTGTGGGAAAGGCTTTCCACAGGGTCTTGCAGTTTTGGGGGCAATTTATAACCACATATTCAGAAGTTCATTTGTGAGGCCAGACATTGATAGTGGACATTCTCTGCTCTAATTTATTTGAAAGCTCACAAAGCTGGTATGCTACTAGATTAAAAGAGCAAACTGTAAATTCCAGATTATTTGCAGGCAGTTGCCCAATCTGGCAACAAGTTGAAATGACAGAAGTGTTCTGCATTTGCATGCGAACATAAAAAAGACCCACTCTCTGGCGCTTTGACTGCACAGAGCTTAAATTAAAAGACATAATGTCTACAGGGTGCACTTGTGGCTGGTTTCTTGTGATCCATGTTCAGAGACAGTTTCCCGTTCCCTTACTTATGCATCGATGGTGGCAGAGGCTATACAGTAGAAGCCAGGGGAACGAGAGCGTGCAACTCGTCACAGTGACATGCACACCCAGTGAATCCAACTCGCTAGTGAAAAGACTAACAGAGCCTATAAAGGCAACAATAGAGGAAAGCTCATTTTACAATTCAGGCTATTGTAAAGGCAGGTATGAGGAAGACCAAAAATATATTTGAGGTTTTAAAGCAATACACCATTGAGGGCCCGATCTTCAAAGATTACAGATAAAGAGCTCTAAATTGCACACACACACAAAAAAAATTAGAAATAAATAAGTGGATGTGTTGCAGATAATCTACAAAAGTGGCTTTCAATAATAATATTAAGACCAGTTTGGTTCCACTTTATTAAACCAGGAACATTTTACTATTGTGCATTCAGTTTAAGAGTGGCCATAAAAGAAAGATGAGGTTCTAAGACATTTAGTTGGAGACAATGATTATTATTTCAAACATAACAACAATGATGCAATTCCCTTAAGTGGCCTATCTCAAAGTGCTATGAATACAAATAAAGAAAATAAGAGATTAAAGCAAAGAAAAATAAGGTTAAATATAAAAGATAAAGTATAAAATTTGGAAAAGCTGTGTTTTCCTACTCATTGATCCTACTCTACCCTGACAGTGGATTTACAGTAGATCACACTCTAAACAGCTGAATTTACCTTCACCACCCCCCTTCAAAAGCAGCTTGACCCAATATACTGTAAAGATAATGATTTGATTAAACATAACGGTTCTTCTTGCAGAGCCCATAAAAGAACATTAAGGGTGAAAAAGTCATCTTGCTACAAGTTAAAGATGTAAATGTTCAGCATTAGAATCTCTTGTTCTTCTGTGGTATTCCATATAATCCCTTCCAGCTGTAACAATATGCTTTGGCACAAAATGTCCATATGAACTTTCAAACCTGAGAACACCATCACAATTGCATGCATCCAATGACAGCATCAGGTTTTGGGGTCGTTTTGCTACTGGTGGAACTGGTGCACCTCACAAAATAGATGTTAGTAAATAAAAATGATCTTGAAATATTTAAGTAACAGCTCAAGACATCAGCAAACAAGTTGAAATTTAAGGTCAGTTGGATCTTCCAAATGGAAAATGACTTAAAAAAAAAAAAGTCATACTGGTTACAACGTGGCTGAAAGGTGACAAAGTTGATGTTTTGAAGGGGGGCATCGCTTATTGTTAAGATTTTTATTTTAAGTCATTAATGGTTTGCATCAAGAGCTTGTTGTTAAAAAAGAAGATAATTAGTTTCATGCCTGCTGTAAGGATAACCTCTCATTTTCCAGATATGTTTGGATGTGCTTCTTATAATATATACCATTGTGACTTATGAGTGACTAGATTAAGAATATTTATACCCAATTGAATTATACTGTAGCTGCCATATAAATAAGAAACTGGGCCCCGTAGTTAAGGAAGGAAAAGTCCGATTGTAGTGACACACAAAGCATATCTGTCCTTTGTTGCCATCCTCTGTCTCTTAGATACTCTTCAGGGTTTTTGGTCTCCCTTCCTCTTTCTTTCTCATCTCCCTTCCTCATAGATTCTGCTTTGATGTCTTTGGCTCCTTTTGCTGAGAGAAGTGGAAGTAATATTAGCGTGTTTACCTGGAGCTGCATAACAGAGATGTCGCATAAGATGACAAAGCCTCCTTTTTCCTGTTAACTCCCCTCCCAATATCTTCCCTTTAAGCATCCTTTGCCTTAAAGATTTAAGTTTTCAAAAAGGAAACACTTGTAATGGGTGTACTTTTTGTAAAAACCATGTGCACAGGAAATAAGCTCAAACTTTAATAAAGCTTAGGAAAAGGAGAGAAAAGATGACTGGAAGCAAAATTCATGCTTTAAATTTGTGAAGTTTTATGTAGCTCAGTTGTCTCCACCAGACCATTCAGCTTTGTTTGACTTTAAGACCCCCCAGCCTTTTTATGCGGAGACATATTTATTTTTCATGGTGAAATAAATAGCTGCACTTTCTTCATATCCACGTCTCCAACAGTTTGTTGACAGAATGGATAAATTTATTGGGATTTTTCTCAGATCACCTGTAGGCATGGAGCAGGAGCAGCAAAGCTATACCAACAGCCAAATAACCTTGTTATTGCCCTGTGCCTTTGCCATAGAGGAAGTGGCAGATGGAGTTTTTTGTCCAGTTTGACATTTATTTTGTTCTCAAGGTTTAGGGCTGCATTTTGTGATTTCTGTGGGCTACAGTATATGATGGAATTCATTTAAAATGCTGTTTGCCCCCATATCAGCCTTTTTATTTTATTTTATTTTTCTTGATCATACTAGGTTTGTTGCACAGTGATAATGTAGCTAATATATTATTCAGAGTAAGTTGAAATTAAATTTACATCTTTTATTACCATAGAATAGAAGTGGCTGGATGTTAGCTGTTAAATAAACCGCCTCAGTCTAATGAACCAAATGGAGGCATCAGCTTGGTAATCATGGGGGCTAAATTACACGGTTCATATGTCTTCCCTTTTAAAGTGTTTGTGCTCACAGTCATCAAAAACGTGAAATCTTCCAGAACGTTTTGTTTTATTGATGCCAGCAGAGTGGAAGTTGTTTGTTGGGAATGCTCACCTTCCTACTGCATTCAGTGCAAAAGGAAGAATAACATAATGTAAATACAGAAAAATGAAAGGGCAAGTTAACCAAACAATATTTCCCATAATCTTCCATGATGTTATTGTCATAGCTAATGGTGCAATCAATTTTGTTATAGGGCTACATTACCACTGGTATATTGAGTCAGTTTTATTAGGTACCATAGGCATGTACCATAGGCATGTTCAGCATGTAAATCTGCTTTTCATTTAAGTCTCATTTTACGGAAAAAAATCATATTTCTTAATCCTCTTAATCCTAAAACCTTCAAAAACTAGTCTTGATGCATTTCTGGTGTCCATGCTACAAGCCAAATTTCTCCTGGATTAAGGTTTTACAGTGACAGAACACAAAGATTGGGTCACAAATATTTGCCCATGATTTCAAGAGGAATTTAAGGAGACATCAAGGTGAAGATGACAAAACAAAGAATATTGAACCAGCTCTTAAGCATTGGGGTGGCAGCATCATGCTGAGGGTCCATTTTGGTCCCAATTGTCTTGGTTCAATATCGGTGTAATGAGGGAGCAGGACTACAACCAAATCCTTTTTTTCCACCGTAAATCAAGGTAGATGGTTTATAGTTAACAAGACTGGGTATCGAGATGGGAAAATTATCCCAAACAGACACCTAAGTGGAATTTTCTTAAGTATAAAGCAGAAATCATTCAAATATCACCTGAAGTCTGGAACAGAAAACTGTCCAGGTTTAAAGGGCTCTTTCATTTCTAATGAGACAAAAGGTCAAAGGTTCAGACAGATTGACACTGAAAGCATCTTGAGGGAAGCAAGAAGTGAATTCTCTCTGCAGCTTACTGACACTCATCCAAATATTAGTTGAAGTGTATGCAGATATTAATTTTTTTATGTACAATTAAGAATTTTTTTCAAGATCAGAAAGTATTTATCACGAAATTAAACATATGCAACCAACTGTTGATTTTAAAAGTGATAGGGATATATTTTATTAGATCCACCCTAAAACAAACCCTATTGTTACATTCTTGCCCATTTGTTTGTGCAGACCGCTGACTCCAGCTCTATCTCTAGTTTTTACCTCACTTTGTTTTGGTAGAAGCAATAGGTACCTCCCACAGTGCTCCATCCCCTATGGCCCTGAAACAAAATGGCATACAATTTTACCACTTTCCATGTCAGTGGCTTTGCCTCGCCTTACCTTTTTAGTTCCTCTTCAACCACTTTCTTTATTATGGTTGCACTCTTGAGCCCATCTTACTTTTCCACAGGGCACAGACTGTGTTTACTGCATTCCTTGCATTTAATATTTACATAGAAAAGCTTTATTGATACCATTTGCTACTAGTTTTTTAGTTGGACATAACTGCAGATGTATATAAAGAGAGTAATGCCAAAGCCTCTGCATCGGTGGTCAAATCATTCTGTCTCTTGTTTTCATTTGTCTATTTCTAACCCTCTTAGGTCCATCTCTGCACCTCTTTTCCTCCTATTGCCTCCCCTTTTCTTCCCTGTTGCCTTTCATCTTGCTAAATCCCGTTAAACTCGTAACGAGAAGCTCCCCTTAGTTTCATGGTTGCTAGTTAAATCCTTCAGGAGCTCAAGAGCACGCTTTTTTCATCCCATTGTCACCAACACTGGATCCCATATCTAACATGCTTTAATATGCAAGATTTTGTAGGACGGGAGAAACTCCAGTCCGAGCAAGAAGAGTACAGACATTTATTCTATAAGGTCTGCTGCCCTGCCCTACACAGAAAGAATGAATGCCACTGTTTGCTGAAAAGCTATTTCCTCAGGGTTTCGAAGTATATCATTGTGCTGGAAATCCCAAGTAAACAGGGGAAAATGCTTACTTGGGTTCTCACCACATCATGTATCTGCCTGTATTCATGTATAGCCCACCTGGGACCTGCATCACCTTTTAATCATAAGACGTGCATGTGATATAAAAGTCCTAAGCTGTTTTATTTGGGAGGGAATGAAATCACCTCTCTGTCTGGAGCCGCAGGCCTGTGGGAGATCCTGCTCCCATGTGTAATAAATACAAGCAGTACAAGTGAGAAAAAGAAGAAAGCAAACTACCCCGATAATGGAGTTCATTCTCGCTGTGCGGAGTATAACACAAGTACTAAATAGGGGACCAGCCTTTCGGGGATGCATACTTAGTCCAGCGGACACACTGGGGCTGCCATATTGAGGCTAGAAAACAAGAGAAGTGAACATTGCTTTTGACAAGCTGACAGTTTGTGTGTTCTTGGGGAGCAGTAGCTCTGGTTGATATATTTCTCTTTTTTCCTTTCAATTATGTGCTGTATTGGTCACTGTATTGGTTTGCCATTATGGGAGAGAGGCTGTACCTTATATAATGGTTTTTCTGGCAGATTTGCTTACAGTGCAGTAAAATCTAATAATGACAGCTATAGGGTTGGGATTGTGTGCATTATCAATGTCTACCACTGCTCATTTAAACTCACCCCAGCAATAATGGAAGCTTATGCTTTAGGCTAATCCTGCTGTACACCAACTCTTTGTTAGTCCTTGAAATATTGCGACTCTGAGCTCTGTTAAAAAGGACTACATGTGGTTTACTCTATGCACCTGTTTTTGTTTCAAATGCAGTGATTTGTGCATCTGTTGCTGCAGGTCTCAAGGTTACACATACCAAGCTGTGCATCTTTAGTGAGGCACACATTCACTGGTTAATGTATATCAAGTAAAACTATTATTAGGCCATTTTTGCCATCTACCAGGAAGTTTAGTTCAGATTGGAGAAAAACACTTTGTATTTTTGAAGATAAAATGGGGAATTCTAAAGAAATAATGTGAAAATGTAAAAAACTAAACGTAAAGCAGTCAGCAGTCATTAAATTAATCAACTTTGGTGGACTGGAGCTTTTTTATGTTAGATTGCTTTTTTATGGATGTTTTAAACAGGTGAAGTTGGTGACTGAAGACTTGTAATTTTCATAATATGTCCTTTTTGAGGAATGGTGTTGAACACAGTTTTTTGGTTGTAAATATCAGTTAGTACAGTTCCTGCCTTAAGAAACAGATTGAAACTCATACTTTTTTAGAACAGAAAAAGCCAAATACTATCATCCTGACAGTATAGAAATATTAACTTTTATTTTAGAATATAAATATTAAGGGCGTATCTTTAAAAATATTTTCTAACAAGGCCTTTTATTTTACTTTTGTGTAAGTAAGGTTTTCCCATCAACCAATCAGAGAAATAATTTCCAGTTTCCATCTGTGTAGAAAGGGTCAGTTGTAATGTGAAGGGCAAACAGTGTAAGTCTGCACTCTTTGCTGAAGGTTAATTTAAAGAAGAAAACCACACGTGTAGATGTGTAGCCGGGAGCAGATGATCTGTCGGGTTGATTTGCCCTTTAAGGAACTAATGCCCTGTTGGTCTTCTTCTCCATTTGATCCGCATTAGAAGGGCACAGCATGCTTTTAAAGCCTCCTTATTTCACTGCCTCATCGGTCAACAACGTTATTACTTAACATTTATGTTTGCATAAAGAGCATAATTTGCTGATTTATTCACCTCACTTCAGCACCTTGTGTTGGCACAAATTTGTCCCCTGTTGATGTTCACACAACTTTACACACACACACACATATACACACACAAATAGAGAGAGACAAGTCCCATGGTTATGTCTGATTGAGCTTTCCCCTGTCTGCCATTCCTCATCCTCCTGAAATCAATAGAGGATCTAAGATTGGAGCTCAGACTAATTGAGCAGTGTGCTCCTTGTTCTCTTATTGCTTCCTGGAGCATTTTGTCATTGTAGGACTTGGTTCACACTATGGGATTGGGTGTTGGGGCAGAGGGGAGGAGTGCCTGTTCATAGGCCCTTTGGAACCCAAACAGAGAGGAGAGCTGCGTGAAACAGAGCAGCTTTTTGTTGACGACTAAATGTATTTAGTCCTCTTTTAGTTTTATGTAAAACTTGGAGGTTTTCCAGTTTATCTAAGTAACACTAGACCTCAGGGCCGACCCAGAACATGCTGGGCTGTTGCTTCAATATTCTCCAAAATGAACTGCAGTATTGCTGGGGAGCTAAATCTGGGATTTCTTTTTCCAAATAAGGTATCTAAATATAACAATGGTAATTTTACTTATATGCTGTCATTAAAATTTCCCATGCCATTTTTATGACTGAATAAATTATAGTTAAAGGGGCTTAAAACTTTTCATGTTCCTGTCTTAAAAGGGAAAACTCCCCAGACCTCTAAAGCACAGGCTAACCTCAGACCATAGGATAGTTTGAGGAAAGCATTTCATCATCATGGCCAAAAGGGCTTCACCCAACTCAAGTCATTTCTTCACACCCTCCACTGTTATGGCTTCTCATCTGCAATCTCTCAGTTTTCTGCGTCTTTAAAAAAAAGACAATCACAGGTAACACATGCTGTGCTGAATCTCGGAAGAAGTGTTACTGGGTTCTGCTTTTCATTAAGTACCAGTACTAAATTGGAACCTGGGCTTGCATGGGAACCGGTTCTTTGTGTTTCAGTCTCTAGAAGCTCTGGCACTTACACTGCTACTGAAACTGATGCAGTGTTAGTATCAGCTAGAAAAAGCAGCTTTGGTCAAAAACATATTCATGGACCCCAAAACCTAAGGCAGATGTTGTGTCCACATTTTTTTCTTGGCTCCTAGAAGGCCATTAGTCTCGTAATATCTTTAAGTAGTGTTAATTGTTTGTTTTGGATGCTCTTATCTGTAATGGCCTCATTTGAAACGGAAGTTAGACAGAGATCAGCTAAGTGGGACTGCAAAGCATACACAAACCCTGCTTGCTGTTAAAACGGTGCATTGAAAAGGGCTAGGGCATCAGTTTAACTAAACACAATATCTTGGTATCGGTAAACAGTTGTGCTCTGCCCATTTTCAAAAGTTTAGACTAAAAGACAGGAAGGGTCAAACACTTACTGGGAGAGGCTTTTATAGTTTTTAGACTTATAGAACCAGTAAGAAAGTGGCTTTAGCACAGTTTTTGCTTCTTTTCGTGGGAAAGCCCTACCAGTTATGTACTCCCTTGTTTCATGCTCTCCGGATACTTGTGCGTTCCTGTGTGTGCTTATGTGAGGCCACTCAGGCTATCGAGTGATGAGACCATTTGTGCTCTCTGAGCCGTGTACTGACACCCTATTTCTTTGCTACTTGGCTGTTAATGGGTTTGATGGTCTTCTAAATGTGTTTTTTAATGATTGCATCACAGTTTAATTACTTTTTAATGTTGTTGTAAATAAATTAGCTCAGTAAAAAGATAAAAGCTGTTAACAGCAGACCAAACTCTTACCTGTTTGCCCAGACTTGGATAAAGTATGTCTTACATCATTAGCTAAAGTATAAGACAATGTTAGCATGTCCTAAAATGTATTTTTAAAACGGTGCAAACACATCGCCACACATTGGTTTTGAGGTTAAAAGCATTGAATAATACACCTTATTAAAAAAAAATTTCTGTCACTGCTACAAATATAAATGAAGCATTTTATGTTAAAAATACATAAATGGGTCAGTCATTCAAAAGAGTTGAGATTTATTTTTCACTCAAATTCATAGAACATTTCAACAGTTGTCCAAAAACATTTAAATTCTCAATATCTCAAAGCTATACATTGAAATAGGAAATCTGTCCACCAGCTGTGAGGCCTAATTAGCTGTTTTCCACCCAGTATCTCTTTAATTGTCCTGTCTCATCACAACAGCCTGCCTCCCAGTGCATTTTGTCTCAGGTATTTGTTGCTTTGTATGGTGAGACATGCCTGCAGCTGTACAGCGAGAGATTATTGTCACTATAATTGGCTTTTCCAGACCCGATTTGATACGAGCCTCTTGTCTGATCCACACAGTTCTTTATTATCGTCTGTAATGGAAAGACAATGAGGCTCACATGAAACGCTCTCCTGTCAAATCTCCAGAGAGATCAAATCTTACGTTGAGTTTTTACTCTGGGTCAAAATAGATGTCATTTTTTTTTTTTGTAAAAATGCATTATCCTGCCAGGAAATGGACAGATGTTGACATTATATATAGAAAGACAGACAGAGGAATATTAATAGGTGAAAGGGAAATTGTACTGTACTATTTACTTAGTGCCACTACAGCACTAAGTAAATAATGTTTTAGTAGTTTTTGATTTTGTACCTTCAGTCTTTGCAAAAACTTGCTCAAAGTTATTACTTGAAAATGTAAACAAAAGGTTTGGAAATCTTTTCTTAAATATAAATGTAAACTTTCTGTAAATAAACTTTCCTTTTTGAAGTTGATTTGTTTATAGACGGCTGCTTTATGTTCATCTTCAGCACCATAGTTTTAAGTGTTGTTTGACTTGTTTTTCATATTGCTTCTTTAAATTGCTTTAAAGGCAGACAAATAAACACACTTGTTTATATTTCCTAAAGTATCCATTTTAATGTAATACCTACAATGATATGTCTTAAAAACAGGAACTCCATAATTATTGAAAACAAAATAAAATAATCACTCATCACAAGCTTAAGCAATGTTTTATTAATGAAGGCTGACCTTGTAAAGGTTTTTTCATTTTTATATCTAGTTTCATTTCTATATATGAAACCACTAAAAAAACATTTCATTTATGTTTGTTACCCTGTGCTAACAGTAAAATAACAGTAATAGATTAATTTCATACAGAAATAAAATGCATTTTTAAGCCTTTATTTCTGTTGTTAGAAGAAATGTAAAATTCAGTTTTAAAAACTAGAATATTTGGCCCAATACAGAAGGAATTTTACAACAGAAATATTAGACAATCAGGAGGCAAACTGATGACTGGACAGGTGCTTAGCAGTGAGTCTGTGGGATTAGCAACTACGTTTGCTGTGGACAGTGCTGGAAATGGCATAATTAAGAGTGGAAAGGAATTGTGTGTTTAAAAAAAATAAGCACCAACAATATGTTTAACTCCAGCCTGGAGAGGTTTGTTTTAAAAAAGCCCACGCAAGAGTTTGAATGATATTCACAACTTGAACAGGAGTCAGCCCTTCAAGAGCGACCATACACAGATGGATCCAGGAAATAGGCTATTACTGGTCCATTTTTACCCGATGAAACTTAGCTTTGGGCTTTTTCTGGATATCAAAATGATAAAGTCTGGAGGAGGAGTTGAAATTCTCAGAATCCAAGTCTAGTCTGACGATCCCATGGTCGGCAAGGATTCAGTCAGACAAATCCTCTCCTGCTTTTACTTTCACATCAAAGGCAAGTGTAGCAGTCTACCATTAAAACTTTGAGCCTATGATACTCTCTTCTGACAGGTTTTATTGGTATACTGATTTAATTTTGCAGCAGTATTTCGCACATGCTCATATGGCAAAAAGTACCAATGGCCCCATGTTTATACCGTGTTTGTTTTTGTTTTATATTATGAGCTGTACATCATATTCACCAGAAATATTGACCTTAAGTATCTCATTTCGTTGTACGCATGTATAATGACAATAAAGGCTTCTAATCTAATCTAAAAAAAATCTAATCACCTTGTGCCTAATGTCAATTTTCTTACAGATGCACACGATACCAGCTTTATCTTGGCGGAGCCTTAGAGATGTTATCAGAAACGCTGACCTTTCAGAATACAAGCTGTTTAAAATACATCTTGTGTACCTAACAGATTTCCTGCTCAGATTGGACGTGCCATCTAGACAAAGATGCCTTGAAACAGACGTTAATAGAAATATACTTTGAAGCTGACCATAACTGGCCAAAAACTGGCATGTCTTTCTCATGCACTGATTACAAAATGGCAACGATGGTTAACTTCAGAGCCGTGGTTCCGTTTCAAAATCCCTTCATTTTATTTTCATCTAAGCCAACACATTTTCCATTTGTAGTCGGTCCACACAAACACTTCTTTTTTTCTTTTCCGTGGTCACTGTTTAGACCCTGCTTTCTTCTTCCTTTCTTTAGCTTCTTCTCTTCTGCTGAGTGTTACTGCATCACTCACATGTTTCGCAAGTATTACAGCACGGCTCCCCCATCTTAAGGTGGTTCAGTCTTTATACTCAGACTTTTCTATACTAATATCTTATTTGGTTCTGTGGATGTAGCCTAAAGCCTGGTTTATGCTTGATGCTTCTTTCATTTTGTCATAAAATCCAATTACAACTCCAATAAAAAAAAAATCAGATATTTCTGTCAATTATTTCATTGTCCAGGCATAAGGCACATAGACTCCAAAAGCTGCAAATGCTGTGTTACCCATGTCTCATCTCATGTGGCTCAAGCATAATTCAGCCTTAAAGCGACATTTTGTTTTGCAAGTTGTTTTTCACCCTTTCCGACTAAAACATTGTTTCATGAGCCGACTGACAGTATTTCAGTGCCGATGCATCTTTAAGCCTGTAGCCAATTTTCCCTGAATATACATCAGGTCAGAAGTTCCCGTGCACATTCCAGGGATGTGACTTGAAGCGTGGCCTTGTTAAATGCATCCAATCTAGCAAAGAATCAAAGCATTAAATTCAAGATGGATTGAAGATATTCAGAAGCGACAGTCATCCAGCTCAAGTCAGACACCAATGGCAACTCCATGTCAAGTGAAAAAAGTAAAAACAACAAAACACTTGTGGCACGAACGTTAGTTACAAGAGTTCTGTGTTTTGGCAACAGGGCAAAACACAGACACAAGACATTAATTTGTTAAAGGAGCCAGTTAATGATAAGACCCAAGTTCCCAATGTGCAGGTCCTCTAGGTGTTGTTTGGATTATTTCAAAATATAGACTAAATCAGCAGAATATCAACTTTCCAAACATAACGCAACATAAAATACTTTTTAAAAAATATTTTAAAGCACCAAAAAATACACAATTGGGCAAAATGACATTGTTTATAAGCCAGGCCTATAAACTTGTTTAATAGAATTCAGAAGTGTCTAATCTAATCTAATCTAATCTAAGGTTGTCCATAAAATAACTAAGTAGTGAAATGACTCCTTTACATATTTACAGACAAGCAACCAAACTCAGCTTTGTGTTGTTTCATAATTTTAGTTCGATTTCAAACACGTAAAAAGAAAAAGGAATTGAGCTTAGATTTTTCAAAATAATTATTGCTCTCTATTCAATTATTACTATCCTTGTGTTGATGACAAGTGACAGCGTGCAGAAAAAAACCCTTGGTATCAAATTCAAAACTTGTAATTGTTAAATCCCTAGTTTTCTGTCTTGGAAGAAATGCTTGTCTCCTGCTGCAGCAGCAGTCTGCAGCGTGCGCGGAGCAGGCGAAGCAATGTAAAACACGTCTCTTCCTCACTACTATCGTTGTCACCATCAGCTGCTGCCAAAAGAGGATGCAGATGGACATGAGATTTACACCGTGGGGAAACTGAGATTACACTGTAAAGGCACAGTTAATAGCTTTCTGTTGTTGATACAGTGCTCTACAGTTGAAATGAACTACATGATGAAGTCTTTGGTTTTTTTTTTTTATTTAGAATAAGCACTCTTTCTGACTGATTTAAAACGTAAAACAATAGACCAGGTTATTCTGCAGACTTATTCAACTCTTTCAAACACTTTTTCTTCTGAGCTAGACCTGCTTTCTCATTTGTCCCATTCTTCCGAGGCTATGGGTGGTAGGCCATTCAATTTATAGAAGTTTTGTTGCCAAGACGACCTCAAAAGCCTTTTGCTTCGACTTATTGTGATCATTGTTGCACACCATATCAGTTCTATAAAATGTCATAAAATGCCTCATAAGGTAGACCAGCTAGATATTTGTGTGGATCAAAAAGTGGACAAGTGTACACAATGTTCTCTGGCCTTAATGGATCCTTGATGAATCATGGTGAATGGTTTTGTTCAAGAAGCTCAAGTTTCTTTTGCAGCACACACTCCATCCCTTTTCTACCATCTGATGTTCTCTGTTCTCTCTGATAGAATTTGATTAGATTAAAAGATAATGATAACATTCAGGTGGTACTCTGGAGGATCTGAAGGATGTACATCCGATACCTTTCATAGATGCATTGATGTAGCCTGAGCTGAGGGCAATAGAGGAGCTACTATTTCATGGTATTAACCTACAATATTGTTGCTCAAGATGAGTTGACTATGATTTTATTAAACCATTCTTAGACGTTCCGCTCAGACCTTTTTTAAGAAGCATCAAACAGGCTGTACATCAAGGGAACAAATGGAAAAAAAAAACATTGGCAGTGTGCAGACAATGAGATTTATATTGATACAGATCACATGTTACTTTGATGTTTATTTTACCTCCATATTGAGGTCCTTGTTTCCCATTACAGCAAAGGACTTGGAGCTCTACAGTTCACTGCTGGATTGGTCATCAATACCATCTTTATGCCTAACATCCTTTGCACCAAAAATATCTAGGGTTGAGCTGACAAAATTATTGTTTTTTGCAGAGAAAGTCACAATCACTTCATCATTAACCTGCTAAAAACTGTGACAGTAATATTGTTATTGAAGATGAGTAGTGGGACGACATTTGTGAAAAAGGATCACCCAAAGTTTGGAGGTTAAGGTTAGAAGGAATTTAACTGGAAATTAAGAATGAGATTCCTTAAATCACCTTTCAGTGTTTCAAAATACAACAGAAATGGAGTCAGATCGGGGATCACACTCACATTTTTTTGGACTGCCCAGTACTGATTCCATTCTGGCAGGGGGTTCAGACAGAAATTAAAAAAATATTTAAGTTCATGTTATCACTGAACCCACTGCATTATATATTGGGTTTGACCCAAGGAGAAGACATTGGGGGGAAAAAGAAAGTCCAGTTACTACAGATTCTGCTACTGGTTGCAAGGAAAATGATAACTCTGTCCTGGCTTCAACAATGGCATGAAAGATGGAAGAATGTGTCTATAATAAAAAAGATAACTGCAAAACTTAATGTAAAACTTGACATTTTTCTTAGTGTATGTACCACAGCTATTTCGCACTTTGGATGGCCAAACACATTAAGAGGCTATGGGTTATAAAAAGCTGTGTTATCCCTCTTTATATGTGTCTTTTTTAATGGAAGACACTGGATATGTATACCTCCCCTTCATGGGAGCCTGTGAGGATCTTTCTAAGAAATGTCCATTGCCAAAATGGACTTAAATGTTTGCTGAGCCCTGGTTTTTTTTTTTTTTTTTTTTGTTTATTTGTTTTTTTCTTCTGTCTTTTCTGTTGTATTATATTATTTCATATTTAAATATATATATGCATATATTTTTTATTCATAATATTCTTAAATAAAGAATGTTGAGAAGAAATAACGGTGAGCGTATAACACTAAAATAATGGCAAAAACTGCCATGTCTGTTTGCGAGTTATAATGATGCTGTGGTATAGCTGAAAGGACTTGTTTAACAAGTCATTAGTTTAATCATTGCCGTCAAAGTCTGTTTTATATATAAAGAGGGACACTAACTTGTCCCCTGGTAAATTGAGTTTTGCTGCTTGTAAGGGGTGGAGCCTGTGAGACACGTAGAGTAGTATTGCTATTAATGTTAAACTATGGCTCTGTAATGGCAAAAATCTAAATTGTAATATTTTGTAATCACTCATTTTATATAATTTTTTTTCTGCAATAGCTAGAAGCGTATACATGTTTGGCTTCAGGGTCTGATCGTCTTCATGGCCTTGAATTCTCCCCCGTCTAGGGTTCATTGTTTCAAGACTTGGCTGTTTCATGAAAAAAAGATACTCAGCTGCAAGTTTTACAAAGAAAGCAATCTTAAAGAGGCCAGGCATGAAGAGAAGCAAATGACAAAACAGATAAATCAGACCAAAACAGCATTAATGTCAGGTTATTTTAGTTTTGTTTTTTCTAGATAACTGTTCTGGTTTGCGACTCCAAATTGCGGAAATGTGTCGTTAGAGTGGATTTAAAATGTGCCGTGCTAAACCGACTTCACTAACCAGTGCATTAAATGTCAGAATGGATTTCTGCAGCCCAAAAACCTTCATTATGCTGGAAGAGATATGGGATTAGGTCTTTCAGCATGGTTTATATATTTTAGTTTGAGCCTCAGGACCGATCCTGCATAATTAATATAATTTTCTTTTTCTGTGTCCTCCGTACCACATGTTTCCACTTGCACTTACCATTAGCATTTTCCTAATAGCAGATAAGAGCGCCTCAACTCTGGGGAAGAATAGAGATTGCTGATAGTTTGGGGAGATGAAAAATGAACTGCCGAGCTGTACTGGAGAAGCATAAGTGAAAGCTCTGTTGAAGCCCGGTTAAGACAGCAAAATGAAATACTGCAGAAAATGAGCGTAAAAGAGGGGAACGGCTGGATGGATGTGTAAAATGGCTGGAAGAGTGTAGTGGGGGGCTGTCCCAGCAGTGATTACATTGTCCATCAGGCCACAGGACAGCCTGCATCAGCCCACAGGATTGATGTTTGACAGAATAATTAGAAAACTGTCTCAGGCTGTAATCACTGGAGCTCATCTTGCGGAAGTTCACTTCCACTCCCTCGCAGCCACACACACAAGCGTAGACACACACACATGAACAGGCAAGTGGCAGCCATCTGTGGTCAACCGGTGTATGGGACAGTAGCGTGATAGAGTGCTAGATGGGAGTCCTGTTTATTCTGAACATACTGAGAGACTGGTTTACTGAAGGCGGGAGGGGAGATCGAACGCACTGGTGATTTTAAAGGTCTGGTGGGACTGGAGTGGGGGTAGAAAAATGAATCGAGTGTAGTTTTATCACTGTTATTGGAGTACCCACACATAAGTTAACCCCCCCTTCTTTTTTTGACTAGTTCAGAGCTATGGTTTCAGTTCTACATCTTTCAGTTCAGATCAATTACTTCACAAAGTCCAGACCAGAGATTATACCCTCTAATTCTGAAGCATGAACTAGAGGGTATAATGTGGCTTTGTTTTTTGGTGTCAACCAATAACCCATACAGTTATCAGCTTTATGATCAACATTTCTGAGGTAAACTGCTTATACTTTGCACCTTGTCAGAAAACCTTCACTTTATTTAATAGAAAAGCATTTGATATTAGCTCTATTATAGCTCTTGAAAACATCCAAACAAAAACACCTGGTATAATCGCTGTTTGCCAACATGTCTTAACTGTATCTGAGCTGCTTTGCTGTAACTCATCTCATTTTTTAAGTAGGTTAATGTATGAATCACAGACAGGCCTCTGTGAATGGTTTACTTTATACATCTCTTGTGTTTTCACACTTCCCTGATACTAAAGTCTGTAATCATTGAATCCTGATTATACACTGAGCATCCCCCTAAAACAGTGCTGTTAGAATTGTTAACACTTACCCGTGGTGCGTTTACTGACAGTTAAAAAACGGTAAAACTGACTACCTGTTACCAGCAATTAATGAACGTATTTACTGAACATTCTGAACATAGACAGATGAAATATTTTGCTATAAACACAGTTGACCTAAACGCATAAACTTAACTATCTGCAGTTTTTAATACAATAAATATTGTAGAAACTGAGCTTTGATTAACAATATCTTTTCACAAGATCAATTTAAAAAGTTGCAGAAAAATTTCATTGTTAAAACATTTAGGTTCCTTTTATATGTTGGGGTAACAGTTCAGATAAAGTTCCAGTTTAAACTTGTATAAAGAATGTTGGATGATAGGGTCTTTGCTAGTATGTTTTTACTGGAGGTTCACTGGAGGTTTTTTTTTATTAAGCAGCTGCTTTGTTTCATTGTTTGATTTGTATAATGAGGAGATGTAATTTAACTGCCACAGAGAAAAGTAAACGAGTGAAAAGTGGAGGACGTTTTCTAATTTATTTAATGAACATAAGGAGTGAGATTGATTGTGGTTGGTTTTGCAGAAATCAATGTTTCTACCATTTAAAAGGCATCTTATATCATTCCTTTACAAATGTGCTTTTGATATATTACCTTATTTTAAGACTTAAATGCACTAGAGCAACATCTCTGGGGTTTAATGTCTTTGTAGATTAATTGTAATGTAAAGAATTTCTCAGAGAGGATTACTTACATTTTCACTTGATGACTAATACAGATTTTCAGATTTGTATTTGTTGTTTTGTCAAAGTATTTTAATATTGATGTTAAAAAATAGTGCAGAAAATACCTGTTTTATTCCATCGCGCATTTGACTGAAAAGCAAACTAAGTATTTAGGGTAATAAAGGTGAGAAATGTGTTTTTTGTGGGAGCAGGAGCTGATTTGTTTACATCAAGCTTGCCATTATGTTGCATCACTTTCTTTATTAGCCCCTGTAAGCACTTTGTAACAAGGTGTCTGAGTGTTGAAGGTAAATGTTGGTAGATGTGTACCTGCTTGTATGAACTCTTTAGCTATCTGCCTTAATGCTGTGTCTGCACTCCTTTATAAGGGAAGCCATAAAGTGTTGTGACATATCACGTCGATTCCCTTATCTTCTGTTGGAGTTCAAAGGTCACAATATTTGCTGATCATCCTTTAGAGTTAACCTCTAGTTATGACCTCTATCCATCTACAGGCTGGTCAGCCTGTTCAGTTTCTCCCGAGACTTTTCTTGTTTTCTTTGAGCCCTGTAACACCTGAGGAAACCTTTAATGGCCGTTTAACATACTGCCCTCTGCTTCCAAGCTCTGTCAAAAGTCAAAATGTCAACCAGGGAGCCACACGGTCCTTACGGTTACAAAACATCAGAAAGATCATCTTTTTATGAAACCTCTCCCTCTCAGTTAAATCAAACTTAGGATTGCTGGGATTTGTATAACAAAAGCTCCTTGTACTGAAAGATAGCTGAGGGAACATGGGAGCCAATAACCATGTTTTGGATCCATGTCTAGTTCTGTAAAAATTAAACTTTAATTGTTCCCCATCTGTTGTGTGCAGGTTCATCAGTTTATGTTCATCTAAAACTCACTTCTCCAAACCTTGTAGGAACCACATGGGTTGTTGAGAAAGGTTCAAAACACAAAATGGAGAGTAAATACTGTCTGTTCTATTGAGTTTTGAATTACGCATTAGGCAAGTGAATTTACTGAGCTTTTAAAACTGAGATGTATTCTGTATGTTGATGCTTGTTTTTGATTAGCCTCTCTTCCGTCGCTTGTAAAATGAACAACAGCTGTCCCCTTCCATTCCTATTAATCTGCAATCACTTCCTCAAGCTTTTTTATTTTTGTGCTTTTCTCTGTAAACGTTTTACTCTTCTGATTTCTACCTATCAGGTCTCAGCCATTTTCGCTCCTTTGAGACACTGGCAGTTTAAAGAGGTCACTTAGTGACTTCAGCTTTTCATGTGTTCTGAGGAAACGGTTGCACTATATTGCTGTAAGACTGAATGAAAAGCATTTAGATGAAAATTGCTGTAGCAGTGCCACTTATTGTAAATGTGAAGGAATGAGGAGCAAAACAGTCCATAGAAAGGTTTCCTGTTTCTGGTTTTGCAAAGACATTTTTGTTCACCACCCCAGGCTCACACTTTAAAGTTATCCCATCCTAGTAATGCAGAATAATAGGTATAGTCTTTCTCCATCACTGTGAGAGAAGTTCCTAATGTCTGGCAGTAGGAGTGGGTAACTTATAAATTCATTAATTGTAATGAAGTTTTTCACAACTCAATATTAATTCACAAAAGCCTCAGAATTGATTAGTTTCCCCTGGCCAGCAGGCTTGATTAACAGTTTTGTGTAATTTGTTTTATACTGAAGAAAGGCAGGCAGCGCAAATGCAAAAGTAAATGACTGTGCTGCAGTTTGATACTGTGTTAGACAGGCATGTGCAATAATAATAAGAACTTTCCACGGTGGATGGGTGGTTCAGACCCCGGAGCTCCTCTCGCCCTCGACCTTCTAGTCACGCTGTAGTTCTGCCGTGCTACAGTACAAACACATCTCTTTTTCTTCTTTGCTCCAGTCGTGCTGATCTCTTCAGTCCCAGACCACAGAATGATTCACTGTTCATGAGTGAATGAAACAGCTGCTGGTACACAGAGATCTGACAAACGTTTGCCAAGGAAAACAAAAAGCCTCTCTGGCTCCTATAGGCAGATACAGGGTGCTGTGGCTCCAGCTGGTCACCGTCTTCATCACTGGAACATTACCTGTCAATCACTGACATCCAGATGTGTTGCTAGGTTGCATGAAAAGTTGAGAGATAAATATAGAAAACCCTGCACAAAAGTGCAGGAGTGCTTTTAAGCTTCTCTGACTTTTACCCTAAATAAGGTGGAATTTAGATGTAATAAAGTTATATATAAAAGTGTATAAAAGTTATTTATTTCCAGTTCCTCTTTGGTAACTTGAACATTTTACACTGTGTGACCCTTGTACTTTAGCTTATGCTGTTGCTGATTATCATGTTGGCCATATTAGATTAAAGATCCATAAATTAGTGCTCTAGGTGTGTGTGTATATATATACATATATATATATATATATGTATATATATATATTATATGCTTATTTTTCATTAAAATATCAACCCAGAAGTTAAAAGTGGCCCAATCTGTCAAAAATGCTCAGATTTTCTCCCCACCTTACCTCAGACCAGATATTTACCTTGAGTATTCATATGCTACTGCTTTACTTTCAGATGTGTCAGTGCTCAAAAAAGATGTAATTTATTGCTACTTAAAAGAAAGGAGAACATCTTCAAAGGTAGATGATGGTACATTTATTGTTTTTACTTCTGTACTCACATTGATATCGCTCTAAAAAATTGATATGTGCACTAGTTGTTCAAATAGGCAAGAAAATAAATAATAAATAAACCCATCTAAAATGTATCGAGGGGTACTATAAAAAATATCACCAATGATGTTTATCTTCCAATTAAAATTCTACCCATTTAGATCAATTCACAATCCTCAAAATTCAAAGATCTGATACACAAATCATATCCAATAAATTAGAATAGAAGTGTTGATAAGGTACTTATTTCATCTATTTGGTTTTTATTAGGCTCATATATTCTTTTGATATATTCCAATCTTACATTTTTCATTATAGTTATAATTAACTCAAAATCTTTATAATTAACAAAATGAAATAATAAATCAGTTGGTGTCAGTCAGTTTAATCTTTATGGTGTCTTTTATTGGAACAAATGACCTTCTCAATAATAAAGTATAGAATGAATGAAAATGAATCTCATGCTAGCAGTAAAGCCTTGAAACGGTGGAAAAAAAACGATAAGTCACAAAGATTCCCTATCGAAATGAACAATTCAATTCAGTTTATTTATATAGCGCCAAATCACAACACGTCATCTCAAGGCACTTTACAAAGACAGTTCATTCAAATCACACAGACAGATTAGTTAAAAGTTTTCTATCTAAGGA
>JAUZNJ010054648.1:0-29407 GCA_034780135.1 Jordanella pulchra | reverse complement strand
CTGTTGGTCACCAGACCTAAAGGCAGCATCCCTGGCTTTCAGCAGGGAACGCACCTCTGCATTCAGCCAGGGTTTCTGATTCGGGTGACAGGTCACGGTCCTGGTGGTGGTGACATCCTCCACACATTTGCTTATGTACCCGAGGACAGAGGATGTATAGTCCTCCAGATCCAGCTCCCCCTCAGTCTCAGCAGCATCAGTCAATCTAATCTAAAATCTAATTAATCTAAATAATGACAATTTATAGGTTTTACCTTCAATGTGGAACTACCTTTATGTCTTATTTTGTTAAGATCAGTTGTTAAAAATAAAACAATAAAACATTTGTAGTTCCCAAGATGTGTTGGCTTCACAGATCTACATCATCAAGGTTACTAGGCCACAGCAGTTACCATGAGGCGAGGGTAGGGACAGTGAAGGGCTGGCAAAGGTTTGGATGGTCCCAATACATTACTGATCACCTTAGGTTTGGTTTTGCGGTCTTGAAGTACCCAAACTACGTTGTTCGTGGTTACATTGAAAGGTTCCTTTTGGACATACTCAAATAAATCATCCTGTAGTTTAAAAAAAACATTTTAAGAACAAAAACTCACCCCTTTTCTCCACAGTGACCGCCCGACTTAGTTGGCTGTAAAACAAGGGTTTGCCTCTGGCTCCTCTACACCTGTAAATCCCTCCTTGTGTCACACTGATGTGACTGTTTTCTTCATTTTTTGTTTTGATCTGAACTTCAGAAGTATTTGATGTACTTATATACCATAGGTATTTCCATCCAGCAGAAGGCTCCACAGAACAACTCAGTGTCACACTACTCCTTACTTGTATGGTTGTTAAATCTGATTCGAGCATGACTCTGGGTTTATCTGCAATAATGCACAAAAAAGTCAGTTTTACAAGCTACATTAAAGTAGGATGCATCAGACTTAACATTTGAGGCAATGTCCTACCCGTTTTTCAGACATAAGCATTAAGTTATGAATGTAACATTTATCTATGTCATTAAGCATTTGCCTGTTAAACTTCTTATTGTAAAAAAAAATATATTGCTTTTTTTCTGATTTGTCCAAAATAAAGTTATTCATTCATTCAATATGCCGACGGATATTACAGCAATTATTGTATTACTGCAGTATTTTCTAAACGAAGGTGGAAAAGGTGGAAGATGTCCTCTGTGATTATTGATAGTTAAAACTTCCTACCTCTAACTTATAAATAAAATAGCATTTACCAGTCCAAAGAAAAAAGCTAAATTCCTACTTATCAAAAACGTGAAAGGTTTGTATCTACTGTTTTTTCATAATTAAAATCAGTTACATCTCACCTGATATTGACAGAGCGATGGCTTCACTCCACTTTGTTGATGAAAACTGGTCATCTCTGGGTCTACATTGACATGTGTAGCCTCCACCGCTGGACACAGAAACATTAAATGTCCAGTCTTTACTGGGAGTCCTATGTATAACTGACCCAGATCTCCTCCATTCATATGTCCACTCATTGCTTTCTCCTTCCAGGACCTCACATGTCAGAGTGATCGTCTCACCACTGAAGAACTGAGGCCACTTTGGTTGTTGAGTCACAGTTACCTTGTTGGAGACTGTTTTCATCAGATGTGAAGAAATGTGTTACAAAGGAAAGATTAAAAAAATCTAAAATTACATTTTTGGAAGGTGTTACATTCATTTTAGATAAAAGCTGTTTATAAAAAAGGTATACTTTTAATATAATGACTTGACTCACAGAGAATAGCGATTTTCACATGGTCGTGTGAATGTGTATAAAAGTTTGGGTTTCTTCCCACTCCAACACATCTGTAGATTCCCCCTTTTGTCACAGTGATATCTCTGTTTCTGTCATCATTTGTTTTGACTTCCACTTCAGAGGTGCCTGAGATTCTTCTGAACCACCTGAATTTCCATTCAGTAGAGTTTTCCACAGAGCAGCTCAGCCTTACTTTGCCTCCTACTGGTATGACTGTTGGACCTGCTGTTAGTGTTGCTCTGGGTATATCTGAGGTTAACAAAACCAAAAACAGGTCAAATTTACAATTATTTTTTCAACCTATTTAATGTGTGGGTGTAGATTGTGTTTCTGTATGGTAGAACCTGTTCAGCAAGAAAATGTACCAAATAAGTGATTTTGTTGAATATATCTACAATGTAGATTTTTATGTCCTGACTTTTAAAGGGGGGGTTTGCTACATTTCATACATTAAAGATGCAGAACCTGCCTTAGTATAACCGTAAGACTTAATAAAACAAACAAACAAAAATAGTGTATTGAGCCCCTGGGCCCTAACATAAATTCTAGATTATTGACTCTCAAAGTCAAGGTCCATGACAACTGTGGTGGGACTCAGGTTGCTCTAACTAAATGCAAGGTATTATTAATATCACATTTTATTTCCAAAAATACACTGACTTAAACAGAGTACATAAACCTTAACACATCTCAGAAGCATCTGACAAAAAAATATTTTAACAGCAAAAGACAAAAACCTCATGTCATTGTAATTTAAGCCTTCAGAACATAAACACATACTAAACCAGGATTATAAAAGCTAGGTGGTTTCAGTAAGTTGGAAGGAGTGGAGTACATATGTGAGTGTGGATGCAAGCGGTAAAGAAACAGTTTATCTGTCATGCAGCCTGTGAAAAGTCCTGCGCCATTTATGCATTCTGACCACATATTTAGATGGATAAAACAAACTCCATATTCTCAGATTTTAATTTGACCCAAAGCCACAAACATAAAAGTATTTTTTTTATCTTAAGTCCTATTCAATTCTTAACAATTTAAGGTTGTTTAAAACATCTCAGAAACGTTTTTTTGTGACGTTACAAAAAAACTCAAAAGTCATTGGATTTATAGTATCTGTTTTTTAAAAGCAGTTTATAACTAATCTGATGTTACATTGTTTATATCAAAGCTTCAAATCATTCTTGTTTATATAATCTCTTTGTGTGGTTTAATAAATGAAGCAATAGCTGCTCTCTTTAAACTGATTTTCCCTCCTCTTTGAAAAACCTTTCACATTTAAAATAAAATGTAAATTATTTTTTATAAAATATTTGAACATAATATTTGAACATTGTATCAGTGCAAAGTATATGTTTTATTACTTTTATTTCAGTATAAGATTTAGCAACTTCAAATGATGTTCTAATTATAATGTTTTATACGGTTTACATTTTAAACTCTTTGAAGACAGGATCAATTTTGTGTTTCTATTCATTAAAGTCCACTTTTCAAACTTTATTGCAACCTACTTTCGTATGGACATTAACTCAAAACACTACAAGTACTAAATCTGAAAATATTTCACCAGCAGGTTTTAAAAGTTATGGTTTATGTCTGTAATTCTAAACTTTCACCAGAGCTCACTAAGAAAACCAGAAACTAATGATGATCAGAGCCTACTCTCTTTTTTTTTAACATAATCGCACCACTCCCGATGCTCGGACCTCTGGATGCTGCTTGGTGACATCCATCTTAAACTTTGCATGCAAATCAGATGATTTGAACCAAGTGAAAGGTATAAATGGTGTAAATGCACCATAAGAAACCAAGAAACATAACAAACCTGTTACTAACAGGCTAAGTGTTACTCAACTCTATTTCACAATACCAGTCATCTTCGTGTCTACACTGCCAAGTATAGTTTGTGTCACTAGACTCAGAAAAACTGAGAGTCGAATATTTTTTTCTGTGCATGTGGAATAACTAACATATGTTCTTTATTTATCTCTCCACTAATTGTTTTTTCCTGCCTGGACCTGGATTACATGTCTCATCACTGAGGATCTGAGACCAGTTTGGTCGTTGTGTCACAACAACTTCGTTATTAACCGTTTCCATCAGAAATGAAAAGACATGTTGTATTTTGTAGGAAATTTTAATTGGCTTGATGCTGTTTGTCATATACAGTTAACATGTATTTCAAGTGTTCCAGAAAGTTTAGATCAGCTTAAGTTTAGTATTACCACTCCAGATAGGATTAATGATTTAAAACCGGAGGATGATACAAATTCAACGAAGAAAAGGGGCTCAATTTTAACTAAATAAAAACAGTAAATTCTAACTAAATTCTGAAGCTTATAGTTGGTCACATGTTTACACTAAAATCTAAAATTGAGCTTTTTTATTTAAAAAAAATGTTTGCCATGTGGTTTTCATTAAAGGACTGACGGGTAGTTTCAACAGTGACATCATGGCTTGAACAGCTGAAGAAATCTGGGTTTTCTTGACCTTAACTGTCCTTAACTTCAGGGATGCCTGAGTATGGAGAGAGTTTTTAAAAAATAGATTTGTGTCTTTAATTTTTTTTTTAAATGCGTAAATACAATTTTGTGCATGTGACAACAGTGGCGTCGATGCAGGGGTTTGCACTTGCAAATGGAGGGTTGTTGCTTCAAGCCCCAGTTCCAGCTTCAAATGATGTTGTGTCCTTGAGCTAGACACTTGAGCTAGACTAGCATTGCCTACTCATTGTGGTCAGAGGGCCTGGTGGCACAATAGAAGTGCTGTATAAGTACAGGCCATTTACAATAACTTCAGGTATTCCAAAAACAAATACAATAAAATTATAAATACAAAATAAGAATACACACAAATCTGATGTTTACGAATTCAAAACGGTTCCTATACACGAAAACCATAAAATTAATGTAAAAAAATCACACGCACAAAAGGACATTTACACATAAATCACGTTGTGAGTCCCAGAAGCCGGGCCATCTAAGTTTTGTTTGTAGTCCGTCCACTAGGGTTATTTCACTCTATAGGTTACAGCTCTACTTTGCAAACTCATCCTACTGAACAACTTGGCCACATGGCAACAACCCACATCTTAATAACATTTGTAAACTACAAATGATATTTGCCCTGAGTTTATCACATTGGTAGAATGTCATTAAATCTTGAAAAAAGTGGTTTCCTCAAGGGGTGCTATCTTCCATGTTTTAGTTCTTCTCCCTGGAGGCAGGTACCTCCCTCAGCATGTCAAAGTTCTGCATATGGTGCTAATGAGCTACCATTTAACCTAGGTGTGTTGAATACCAGAGATAACTAAAAAAACAGGATACAGTACATGTTCTAAAGGATGAACTTTGAACTTTGTAAAAAGCATAGTGTGGCCAACTGCATTTTGAGAAAAAACAACAAGAGTGTAGTTTAAAGCTGAGTCAAAAGAAACAAGTAACTACTAGCTAACTAGAAATGTAGTCGAGTAGAAAGTACAATATTTTTGACTTTGAAATGTAGTGAAAGTTATAAGTAGCCCCCCCAAAAAGATACTCAAGTAAAAAAAAGATACTCAAAAAATACTCAAGTAATCAAGTAAATGTACTGTGTTACTTTTCACCACTTTCAGACAGTCAATCTGTCTGTGTGTCTTTCAGTCCGTGCACAAATCCAGAATTACAGACAATTCTATTTTGAAACAGAAATCTCTCCATACTTGAGGTCCTTCTGAACCATCTGTATTTTCATCCAGCAGAGAGCTCCACAGTGCAGCTCACTGTCACATTGCCTCCTCCTTGTATTGATGAGGTAAGGTAAAGGTACTTTATCTGTCATTATACATACAACAAAAATCTGAGATCAGACTACACGCACCGCCACTAATGCCTGACCTAACCAGCATGTTTTTCTTGGTAGGGGAAACCACAGTGCCCAGAGGAAACCTATGCAGACATGGGGAGAGAACATGTAAACCCCACACAGAAAGGTCTCTGCCAAGACCAGGGCTTGAACCCTGGACCTTCTTGCTGTGAGGCAACAGTCATATCATCAGCTTTAATTATTGTGTTTAATGGTTAGGAACTGAAACATGGAACTGAATTTAACTTGGAGTAAGACTTTAAATGTCAGTTATTTTCAATGGTTTCTTACCTTTTTGTTTTTTAATTTATTGTCATTTTTTTTTTTACTTTTGACTTGTAACTGACTTTACAGTACAGCAACATGAACTTTCTGAAGATGTTATATTTTGTTTTCACCACCATTGTTTATAAAAACAGATCAGTTTAAAGTAATGAAACAAACCATTAAAATATATGCATGTTTTAGGAGGGCTAGAAGTCAGGGCAATTTCTTGAATGCTTACCTGAAACAGTAAGAAAGACAGATTTACTGCACTTGGTTTTAACCAAGGTCTTCCTTATGCCGCAGCACCTATATTCGCCACTCTGGCTTGTTTGGAGATGTTCTAATGTGTTGCTCTTCTGAGATCTGTTGATGAAATGTTCTTCACCATTCAAGTACGTGCTGTATTCCCAGTCAGTGTCTTCTCCTTCATTCATGTCACAGATCAAGGTAACAGACTCTCCACTATAAAATGTTGACCAGTTGGGCTGAATTGTAAGCACAGCATCTATAATGGAACCAACATTCAGTATGTGTCTATTTTGGTTTACAATAAATACTAATATTTAAAATTAAAAGTGATTAAAAAACAGACTGTAATTTAAGTATAGCTTTCAAGCTTTAGTTACCTTTAGTTTGTCCATGGGAGAATGAGTTCAGCACTAGAACTAAGGTTGAGAATTTCACATTATAAACATTACAAACATTAATTTAAGACAACAGTTTAGCTCTGATTCTGTGGTTTTCTGTTAAATTCATATAACCATTGCATATGTAAGAAAGTGTTTTTTTATATATGCAATGGTTATATGAACAAGACAAAAAACTTTCAGTCATTTTTTTTCTGTCTGATGACTTTAAACTTGACAGTTCAGAAATGCCACACCCTCTGATTCTGAGCACAGATCATTGGGGAAGTTCTACAAAGGTACTTAGAATTCAGACTAATTTTAGCTTGAGAAGAGTAAGATTTATTTTCTTTTTTTACCATCAGTAATCATTTGTCCGATTTGCATCAAGAATGTGCAGGGATGTGTATATTTTTATTACGTCATGTGTATATTTATTACTTACTATCAAGTCACACTGAATTATCTTGAAATAGCAGCTCACACACCAATGACAAATAGTCATACGTATATAAAATATGATCATTTATTACTTTCAAAGCAGAGAGGAAACTATGTACAGCAGGAAAAGATGTAAAAGAGAAAAGTTGCTTTACGTTTGATAGCAATTAATGAAAAGCCTAGCTATGAATCATCTTGTAAATAATGTTAACAATAATAATAGTGTAATCATTTAAGATATTTCCCTTCAATGGATAATGGATACAGAAAAAGGGATCTACTTACACAGTAAGCACAGCAAAATGAACAAGGTGTTCCCCATCCTGACCAAAAGGCAAAATCCTGTGTTGATCCGCTCTGGTTGTGACAAGTTGGAGATCCAGCATCTGCAGAAAAATGAAGCAGTATGAAACGAGAGAAAAGTTTTATATCAGAATGAGATCAGAATGTCTTTTTATAGACACTAACATCACTGCAGTGAGTTCCTGTTGTTGTATTCCTTGACTACCAGTGAAATAGTGTGGAGAGAGAAACACAGAACACTATTTCTATTCTCTGTTTTCTCCTGCATCAGTCAGAACTGAAGAAGTCTCTTGGAGTTTTAGATTAATTAATTAGTTAACAGTACATCTTTGGAAAAATGTAAAAACACTAGGAGAGACAGAAACTAAACATAATCAACCCACAATACTTCAATAACCAAATCAAATTAGCAAACCATAGCAGTAAGACCTACAGATTGAGAAAACTGTTGAGATTTAAGGGCAGCAACATTTGCTTCTCTAAGGTCAGTGTCTTTCTGACTTGGTGTTGTGTTAAAATCATGCTCTTATAGAAGGGCAAATGTGCTGGTGATCAGTTAATGAAATTCATTTCAGTATATGTGAATATTTTTTTAAAGTTAAGTGTATTGTTGTATATGAAACAATTTTTTATGAAATCCAGACCCCACCCCCCCAGAAAAAAAATAATTATATAACAAAATGTAATCAAAAAATCATTATAGTGACACATGAGTAGCGAAACATTGTTTATACACTATCTAGCTTGTTGTGTATGAACCATCTGTGAGACTAATTTCAAAATTCCCCTTTGTAGCCAAAACAAAGTGATATGTGAGAATGATCTCAGTTCCCACAGTGGAATAAGGAATTAGCTGTAAAAAGTAGATGTGAGATCAGAGACTGTAAAAGGGTGTTAAATATTATGTTTTAAGGAATGTCAGGCTAAATAAAAACAGTTCATGTGTATTAAGTAGTATCAGGCTTTAAGAAACAAAGGGGGGATGTTTTTGTGAGTAACACTAGCAGTTAAATGTAAACCTGACACTGAGATTTTTCTCAAAGGTTGAATTCACATACTTTTGTGTTTTAACTTTCTTTTATATGCACATGTCATCTATTGTCTTAGGCCTCCCAATACTGTTGATTTTATCAAAGCTAAGTATCCCATGAGTTTGAGGTTTGTAACACCACACAAAGAAACAATGAGACTGATGAGAAAAACAACCTCTTAACATAAGGTTTCAAACATTTTCTCTCAACCTATCAAATACAAATATACTAATCTTTATTAATTTGTTTGAAAATCCAGCTGCATCATTAAGGTCTTAGGCCTCAGGAAGAGTGGCAACTTTTAAAGTGTTTCTAGACTATAAAACTATATTTCAAGTCTTGAACATCTTACAGAGCTCTGATCAATCAATAACCAGTAAAATAAACAAAGGAGAAGCTGTAAAATTAATGTTAAACTGCTTTAAAAAAAATACAAAACAGACACCCCATGTATGGACCTCGGTTAAATATAAGACGTAGGAATAAAACAGAGCTTAATTTCATAAGGTAAACATTTATTTAAACTGATGGCTGACAAACTGACCTCTGCTTAGGTAGATGCTCCAATGAAGACTTATTTTAATTATTAGAGGCCCGATGGGTCATATACAGTAGACCGCAGTAAAGAGCGTTATTCTACATTTGAGAATCAGAAATTAATTTCCATATACACATGTGAAATTAAAGTTTTTCTCATACTAAACTATACTATACTGCACAAAAACAGTGAAAATCTCTTATATAAAATAGTAAGAAACATTTCCCTCCTATCCTACCTCCTATTCCCTTCAGGAATCAATAAAATATAATTGAATTGAACTAAAAAACCCACTCAAAAGCGCTTATACAAACTATTAGGTATTGTTCATATAAACTGCTAAAAAGCTTTACCTTTCATACACACTACTGAAAACCTCTCAGACACAATACTAACTACACATTGCTAAACTAGCGTCTGAGGTGGTCTGCTACATGGACAAGATTACGTATTTTACATATTTCTATATGTATTCCTGTCTATGGTCGGCTGCTAGTCAAGCGTTGTAGCATTTGACAGGATCCGAACCTCCGTTAAAGCCAAAATGAAGTTGATTAGTGACACTGATTGTGTGAGGTGTTCAGCGGTTAGTTGAGTAGTAATAGTTGATTTTATTTTGTGAAATATTGGCTAGACAAAACACACGAAAATGAACCAAGCTAACCAGAAGTACTACTGTTTGAAACAACAACTTCCGGTTTAATAAAACTTGTTCCCTCTTAAGTGAAATCCACAAATATTTGAGTATTGTGTGAGAGCTTTTTAGTCGTGGATACGAAAGATAAAGCTTTTCAGTAGTTTAAATGAACAGTTCTCACTACTTTATATATGAGCTTTTGAGCAGGCTATGGTCATGGTCTTGAAGCCTTTACTAATTCAATTTTATTTAACATCACCATCTGCTGGTGAATACCTGTAAACACAAGTCATAGGTGGGACATAAATACATCACTGATGAGTTTTTTTTTGTTTGTTTTTTTTTTTTGTTTTTTTTCGTAGATCCCTATTACATAACCTTTTGAGGTAAAAATAGTAACATTCATTCTTTTTTACCAGAACATTCATTATGTGTAAAACTCATTTATCTTTTTTTATGTTCATTTTAATATCCTTCAACATTATTTAAAAAATTTTAACTGTTTTTATTTATTGAGTAATTGCTTTTCTTTTTTTTGATTTTTAGAGAACTGAAACTGAATCTAATATCTTTTTCTTTTTTATCAGTCTATAGTCAATCTCTTTAAGCCGCTGCATTCATGCTGTATCTATGAATGCTACATACTCCCCCTAATTTTAACGGGATGTTGATCCATCCTCAGAAATCAGGCAGCCACAGCATGCATATGAATAATTTACAATGATTTCTTTACAAAATATTACTGTATTGTAACACTGACAGAGCTTGGTCTAACTTTAGATTAAACTTTATGTCAAATAAACATGAAGCTATGTGAAACCCAACTGACCTTTTAACCTAAAATCAACAACCCTGTGCATTCTCACTCATCTGAGTCACAGCAATCACAAAAACAAGCTTAAAAAGGAAAAAAAAAAATGTGAATCTGTCTCTATACACTTTCCTGTGAGAATCTATATATGTCATGTCAAAGACTGCATTTTAGAAAAAACACAGGTTGCACCGGGATGCAATATTTTAAAAATGTCAGTGAAAATCCAGTTACCTCTGATTCTAGCCGGTTTTGTGATGAAACTGAAGGACAATAACTTACCGACTGAAATGAACCAGAAGAAGATTCAAAAGCAAAATCACAAAAGCAGGTGGCAGACAAAGGGTAAAGATTTCTTTGAAACTAGAAGCATAAGAATGGGCCATTTTCAGGCCTTTGGAGGTAACTGTTCACAGGTGTGTTCCCTCCAGCTGAGTCAGTAAAGATCCTCAGGAAAGCATTCAGCACACCACAATCACGACAATCGTGTTATGATCATTTAATATATTGATTGGTTTTTAAAAGAATAACAATCTGGACCTGTCCTGTCAGATTTGTCCCTGGTTTTAATTTATTTATTACATTTGATCATTTGTTTTTTTCTGCATGATTAGACAGGAAGTGATTATGTAAACCACAACTTGTCCTTCATGGCAGTTTGTTCTTTCTCAAGTCTTCATTTTTGTCCTAGGTGTTTTGTGCAAGCCCATCATCTGTATTTAGAATAATTTCTTTTTAGTCGCTTATTAAAAAGCACCTATGAGGGACAGACAAAGAACATAGAAATAAACATTTTATTTTACAAATCTTATCCATTGTCTGATCTTGGATATTTAGGTAGCACAGAGGTAAATAATGAGAGCATTTTTATAGCTTCACATTACACTTAAGTTGACTAATTGTAATGAATTAATTACAGCATTTTGTTACAGTTTTTATTTATTTTATTGATACAGTTTTTTACACATGTGTCACAAAAAAACATAAAAGTAAATGAGATCACAAAAAGAGGTTAAATTCATGGTCTTTAATGCAAAATAAACCAACACAGACGGCAGTCATCAGGTGCTGCAGGGTGCAAACTGTTGCATCTGTGTCTGAAGGACTCCACCTTCCTTTGAATGAAGATATGGTATATTTGAATTTTTAAGATTCAGGTTGTGTTTTATTGGACTGATAATATCAGTATTTGTTGGATACCAAATATATATATATATATGCTAAGAACAGGCTACAGGTACAAAAACAAGGTGCAAGAACATGGTACTCAGTTTTGTGTCTGATGTGCTATTTTCTCCTGATGTCTAAAGATAGAAAATAGATGCTAAACAAAGGAAATGACTTTCTGAACTCAGGTTTGACATGTATTTACCTGCTGTGTAAACAGATGATGACACATTTTATTACAAAGGTTGACTCTTGAGGCTGACTGCAGCTCCTGGTGTAATTTCAGAGTAAATATCGCCCTCCTCTACTCTAGGAGGTTTCCCTGTAAAAATCATCAAACAATCAATCATACAAAAGCATGAGTGTAAAGCTATTATTTATCTCACATTGTACATGATAAATATTTGAAACTCACTCATTGTCTCAATGTTTTTCAGTTCAATGAGGGAATATATGAGCTCTGAGGATTTATCTGAAAACAAAAATATTTTAAGAAAGTATTTGGATAATCACATTTTATTTAATAACATATTTACTGTACCATTTGTGACAACTGTAGAGAAGTTTACAGACTCATAAAGATGAGCATCATCTATAATCAAGAAGAAAAATAAAATAGACAGTTATTTTAACTGAAATAGAAAGGGGGTTAAAAGCTGAGGAAAAAAACGAAAATGATTCTAACCCTGAAAAGGAGAGCTGTACTCATGACTCTGAGACTGGTTTACTCCATGACCTTTAGGGCTGCTCCTACTGACATGACAAATTCATCATTTACAATGAAATATAATGAAAAAAAATCCCAAACAATCTTGTTAGAAAAATGTAATGAAAATGTAAGAAACTGACCTGATGTAAAACAAATCTGTGAAAATATATTTATTATGTATTAATATAAACCACCCTGTTGTGTTTTAAAATCACTGTACAGAAATATAGTGAAAACATGACTGTTTTTAGAGTATGAACAGGACATGAAAAAAAGTCTCACCCTTAGGTTGTCGATAGCGCCAGAACAAGATCAAGAGAATAATAATAAGGATTCCTCCAATTGGTCCAAGAATCAATAGGAGAGGAGGTGTACTGATGGGATCAGATGGTACATCTAAGAGCAAGAAGCATTAAGGTAAATTACATACAAATTTGGATATATTGCTTCTAGACATGTGATAGAAAACCTATAACATCTTCTGGTTAGTTGCTCCATTTGTAAGCGACTTTATGAACAAAAATGCTTACTTCATTTATGCTGATAAGAAAGGCCAAATCATAAAAGCAAGAACAGAATTTTTGAGGACAGTGTTTAGAAATTTGTTTGGAATTATCAATTCAAAGCTACATTTTTGCTTAACTTCGATGTGAATAAAAAAAGTGCAACATATACATGATTTGATGGGACGCTTAGTTCTATGAAAAAACACATTTTGATCTATTGTGACTTATACGAGAAAGTTTCTTAAAATTAAATAACTGAGATCCCTTGACTTTTTGTGAATATAAGACAAAATGTTTCGTGAATCTACAGAAATCAGTTCTCTTTTTAAACATTTGGGTTAAGGCAGCATCTATAGTGTGTTTTGGGCTTACCTGGAATGAATAAGATTAAATTATCCAGAGTAATTAGATAAGGTTCTAGACAAATATTGAGCTTATACCGCCCATGGAATAGTTTGTCAGACAATGAAAATAAATCAATTCCAAATTGATACTTATGAGGGCATGATTTTAAACAAGAATCCTTGTTCTACATAAAGCTAATGATTGGATTATAATAACTTATAATTTAATCAATTATTTTAAATCATGGATAAATTTCAGTAAGCAGCTTGACAACTTGAATATAAATTTTGTGACTTATTAACCTGGAGACTTTAAGACTGTCATGTTTTACATTTCAGACAGAACACAACCAACATTCATACCTGACACTGATAGGTTGATGGCTTTGCTCCATGTTGTTAAGGAATCCCTGTCATCTTTGCTTCTACACCTACACCTGTAGTTCCCACTGTTGAACGTAGAGATACTAAAAGTCAACTGCTTACTGAGTGTCTGGTTTACAACTGACCCAGATCTCATCCATTCATAAACCCAGTTAATGGTTTCTCCTCCTTGGACCTCACATGTCAGGGTGATCATCTCACCATTGAAGATTTGAGGCCAGGGTGGTTGTTGAGTCAAAACAACCTTGTTAGTAACTGTTTTTGATGAATAAAACAATTAGAACAGAAATTGAAACATGATATCTGGTAAGCAAAAAAAACAACAAACAGTTAAACTTACAGGTTATCTTGATGGTAAGCTTTTCACTCTTAATGCTGTGGAAATCTCCTCTCTCTCCTTCACACCTGTAGATTCCTCCTCGTTTCACAATGATCTCTCCTTGGTTATTATTTCTGCTGATTTCAGTTTCAGATTTGTCTAAAGTCCTTCTGAACCATCTGTATGTCCATCCAGCAGAGGACTCTACAGAGCATCTGAGTGTCACACCAACTCCTATTGGTATGGTTGTTGGACCGGCTGTCAATGTGGCTCTGGGTTTTTTGGCTGTAAAAAAAAAAATCCTTCATATTCTAGCAATATTTGAAAGATTTAGATATTTTTTGACCAACTGTTATGCATGCTTATTTGAAGTCAAGTGGTAAATATAACACTGAAATCTTTGGAACTTCAAACCCGTCATAGAGAAAGGACCCTGGTAAGCATTGTTTATAACTTGTAACAAAGTTGTGTAAGTATAACTGTCTGTCATTTTTGCGTAAAATAGATGTAAGGAAAAAGTTGTAACAGAACTCTAACTGTGTTTTTATACAATTTGATAAATGTTTTATTAGACTAGTTAAACAGTTAAAGCACTCTAGGAGATTTCCCCTGCTACAGTTTTGGTCTTCAGTAGCTGCTTGGTTTGGTTATGAGTTTTGCTGACATGTTAACAAACATTACTTACCTAAAACTGACAGTGGGAGTTTTTGACTCCACTCAGTAGAAGAATAGGGGTCATCTGTGCGTTTACACTGACACATGTAGTCTCCACTGCTGGACTCAGAAACCTTCATTGTCAAGTCTATATTGTGTTTCAAGAATATAGTTGTCCCAGATCTCCTCCATTCACACAACCACTCTGTGTTTTTTCCTCCCAAGACCTCACAGGTCAAAGTAACCATCTCATCACTGAAAATCTGAGGCCAGTTTGGTTGCTGTGTCACAATAACCTTATTTGAAACTGTTTTTATAAGATACAAACAATTAGTCAACGACCCAAAACATAAAAACATATGAAAATAAAAATTCAGAAATTTCTGCTAGAATGTAAAAAATAATCAACAGCTGACTTAATTTAACTTACTAGTTATTTTAATGGGGTGCTCCAAACTTATACGACTTTTAAAAGCTTGTTTTCCTCTTACTCCTTCACAGCGATATATTCCTCCTTCTGTTACATTAATATCTCTGTTTTCTTCCTCAGTGGTTTTGACTTGAACTTCAGGTTCTATTGAGATGCGCCTGTACCACAGGTATTTCCATCCAGCAGAGTTCTCCACAGAGCAGCTCAGTGTTACATGGCCTCCTACTGGTATGGTTGTTGGACCTGATGTCATTGTGGCTCTGGGCTGAGCTATTTTTACATGAAATAAAAACAGTCAAATATACAGTGAAAGCACTAAGTATCTGATATTGTAGTTATCCTACAGCACAGTTACGTATATATCATACAATCTGTCTTTTCCATGAATAAATGCATTGAGAATCAAACTACGAGTGTTTCTTATTAAAATATAATAACATATTCAAAAAATAATATCATATTTATTCATCTTTGTGACATTTTCTAATATGTTTTACTCACAGGAATACTTTACAGCAAGTTAAACTCAGTCATTTTGCAAAAAAAAAAAAGCTCAAAGTTTGTTCTACACATGGATTAAAATTAATGTAAACATGAATTGGCTTTAAGTGCTTTTTATGATATTTAGCTCTATTTGAAACATCCCTTTGACTTTACCTGTAACATTAAAAGTGACAGTATTACTGCACTTTGTTTTCCTCAAGCTCTTTTTCTGACCACAGCACTGGTATTGACCGCTGTGATCCGTTTGTAGAGATTGTAAAATATAGCTCCCCCAGATGGTGGAAAGAAAAAGTTGTCCATCTTTTTTGATCTGGTATTCCCATTCAGTCTCTTTCCCTTTGTTCATGTTACACATAAATGTAACAGACTCTCCAGTATAAAATATTGACCATTTGGGGTCAATAGCCAGCACAGCATCTAAACACAGCACAACACATTAACATAATATAACATGAATATATAAATAAAGAAAGAATAAAAACAATACCTTGAGCATGTCCACAGCAGATGAGTTTGTACAGGACTAAAATAAAGGCTGAAACTTTTGACATTATCAACATTAAAAAGCTGAAAACTTAGAAGAGCGGTGTGTTTCAACCTAACATAAAGCGCTGACAGTTAACCACAAGCCTTTATGCTCAACAAATATATCTTCTTAATATCATGGAAATCTAACCATTTCCGATCAGCGTGACATCATGTTTCAGCTATATCTTTTTCCGTGGTACTAGCTGATGCAAACATTGCTGGTTTGAAACTTTATACACAATTATAAGACAAAATAACTGGAGAAATTTACCACCTGAGCAAAATGTTTTCAATTTAAAGGAAATGACAACTTCTTTAGTTAGAGTTGTATTGATTAAGGATTATGTGGGCACATTGAATTTCAGTTATTTATATATATATATATATATATATATATATATATATATATTTCCAAAGACTGGAAGACAGTCTGATATGAAAACAGAACTATAAACAAAATAACTAACTAATAAGAGGGGGAAAAACTCTTACAGGGTATCAAGACTAAAGATTTTGTGCTCTTCTATTTTTTTTTACATTTTTATTTATCTGCAGCAATCAGGCAGAGGAAGTGATGTTACCACGTAGTAAGCCTAAAGTTCTTTTGGAAGGATGCATCATACTGATTTCCAGGCATGATAGTGATTTTCTTTTAGGTTGGAGGGACATTTTTTGCTATTTATGACACAAGTTGAAATGAATATACTATTAAAAGGTGTTTTTAACTCAAAACCTCTAAGAACATTATCGTGACTCTTATCATTGAAAAACCATCACTTCCTTTCAACCTATAAGAAGTCAATGTGGAAAAAACCTCTGCTGAATTTGAGTTTTATTGCAGAGCATTTGAGCAGTATCAGACTCCGTTTTATTTTACTGCACTTGTCATATGTAAAAAGCAACAAAATGTGGATTGCATCCAACTAGAAGGGTTAACCAATTATAATAGATAGTTATTTACAAAGTTTATTAGTTATTTGCAAATTTATTTATAGAATTACCATTAGTGTATATAGGTTAAAACTAAAAGCTTTGCATAATTATTACACATTGATTGTGATAAATGGTAAAAAAAATGCATAATCTTATATGCAATCTAAAGGGCAATATGTGGTTGTGTGTAAAAACTTCCTGAACCTGGTTGTTAATGACCAGGGGTCTCTGTACCACATTTACAATGGGGAGGAAGACTGATGACTGTCCTACTCTTCCTTTAAATGTTCTTAGTATAAGCAAGTGGGGCCCTTATTATGTGCAAGACGGTATTTCTTGATGGTGTAGTACTAGATGTGTACCTGGCATACCTAAAAATATAAATGCTTTTTGGTGTTTGTCATAATAATCAAATCTTTTTAACTAGTTTTTTATCAGACACAAAGAGCTTAGGTTTTCTTCAAATACAATTTACAATGGAACTTTGCAGACAGGAGTCCTCACATCCCACTGATGGTCTTTAGATCATTGTGACTTGGATATTTATAAGCATCTCACAATTTAAAAACTGTGGACACCCTTTCCCTTTGTTACAAAGGTAAAAAAAAAATCCACTAGACTACAGGTATCAGTGAAAGCATTTATTTAATGGTTATCTGATTTTATTTGTTTTCCAACCATAGGGGAGAGTGGGGTTAGATGAGCCACTTTTAATTTTTGTTGTGTTGGAGGTAATTAAAAAGGACATAGAACTAGAATGAAAACATAAACCTTTATTTCAGGATGTAACCTATCAAATGAAATGATCAGAATGTATATCTGACAAAGCTGCCAAAAATAATGACTTCTCAAAAAAAAGTGCTCCTTTGGCTTAACTTGCCCAAGGTTAGGGGTAAGTTGAACCAAGTCAAGGGGTAAGGTGATCAATCTAGAGGTAAACTGACCAGCTGAGTTTTATCATGTAAACCTGAGCACATTGGGCTAAAAGTTTTGAACTTGTAAAAACCATCCACTGGTTATCTTGAAAGCTATTTAACTAATTTATCAAGGTTGCAGGGGAATCTGAACTGTTGCTCCCTCCTTGCAGTCCCTCCAGCCTTTGGAGGTTGGGGTAGCTTCTTCAGCACATCGCTCCATGGGAAAGATGCCTCCTCCTGATCCTTGAATGCAACAGTAGGTTTCTTACTACCCGCCTGAAACCAGCACTCACCTGTAATGGCTCAGTTGAATTTGTATCCAAGATAAACATGATGGAAAGAGGGGTGGATAAAACTGTATCCAAAGTGATTTTGAAAAGTTATTGCACATTGTTGCAAAAAACATGAAGGATGTTTTTGCTGCTAAGGGGGTCCTGATGTGTGTCCGATTATAAGGTTTAATGGGAGTTATTTATATATATGAAGGTTCTGGGTTCGGTCCCGGCCTGGGGTCTTTCTGCATGGAGTTTGCATGTTCTCTTCGTGCATGCGTGGCTTCTCTGCGGGTGCTCCGTCTTCCTCCCACAGTCCAAAAACATGACTGTTAGGTTAATTGGTAATTGTCTCTAGGTGTAAGTATGTGTGCATGGTTGTGCGTCCTTGTGTGTCTATGTGTTGTACTGCGTCAGACTGGCGTCCTGTCCTGGATGTACTCCGCCTTACGCCCATAGTCTGCAGGAGATAGGCACCGGCCCAGCCGCGGGAGAAGATGGATGGTTTGCATGTTTTGTTTGTTTTTTTTAGGCAAGGATATAATTTAAAAAATGTTTTTAAAATTTAGTCTTGTAATTTTTGTTTTGTACTTAACTGCTTGACAATCTAACCCATCAGAAAAGGAGCCATACAACATTTGTGAACAGTAACACTAAAAGCTCACAAGATCACATATTTCACAATTTTTTTTCCATTGTTGCATATTAGTCATTTAGGTACCCAAATGAGCTTTTAAAGAGAGTGTTAGAATATGAGGAATTAAAAATTTGCACAAAGAAAACAGAAAATTAAGTCTAGATTAAATTTGATATGAAGCACTTCTTAGCATGACTAATCATTTTTAGAAATGAAATACAGGTTTTTCAGACAGCATTTATTTTTTATACAGTTCTTTAAAGACTTGTTACAAATAAAAAGTCAAAGAATAACTAAATATGTTGAAGCCATAGTCTTCATTGCAGAATAAATCAGTAAAGTTTGCAGTTTACATGGTAGCATCATTATTGTGAGCTGCTCCTGATCTGATTTACATAAGATCTTCTCCATGTTGTGCTGAAGGACTCATCTTTCCTGTAAATAAAGAGAGGTTTGTTGCTTTTTTTGTCTTTTTCCAGTGGATTGATGGGATTAGCTCATGTTGTAAAATAGTAAAACCATTTTTGCCTGACACATCCCTGCAGTCAAAATTAAGGACAGAGAGACAATACTGACTGCAGGTGCAGGCCAAACAGCCCAGTATAAGCACCCCACTGCCCAAATCTGAGAACCATTTAAGTTGATGATCCAAACTCCGTGAAGGACAACATTTTGGTATAACGATTGACTGGTGAAGCTGACTGTACCTGCAGCTTCCGTTCTCACTTCAGAGTAAATAGTGCTCTCCTCTGGTCCGTGAGGGCTCCCTGGTGAGATCACGAAATAATCAACAAACAAAAACATGAAATGAAAAATGAGTATTCATCTCATGTTGTGCATTATTGATGTTTGGAACTCACTCTTTTTCCTAATGTTCTTCAGTTCAATAAGTGAGTATGTGACCTCTTCAGATTTATCTGGAAATGCAGATATCAGTTGCTGATCATCTTATGTCCGTATATATAACAAAGCTGTTTTAAAAGACGTACTGTACCATTTCCAAAAACTTCAGAGGAGTTTACAGACTCATAAGTATGAGTATCAACTTTAATCAATAATCAGAAACCAAACTGATTAAATGGTTGCTTTATTTGAAATACATAAAACAAATACAAATATACATTTGTTAAAGTATATACTTATATACCTATATTTCTGTCGTTTTATATAAACATTGCGTGTTTGTTTAGAAGATGAAGAAATAAGACAAAAGTAAGTTAGAGATCTCACCCTGTAGAGGAGAGCTGTATTTATGACTGTCAGGCTGTTTTTTTCCATGACCTGTAGTGCTGGTTTGTTTGGTGTCCTGTAAAATCTTACATCTAAAACACAAATACATGTGTTTTATAAAAATTGTCCCAACTTTCTATTACCATAAAAAAGATCAAAATGTTAGAAACTGACCTGATGCAGAAAGAATCTGTAAGAAAGACAGTTACTCTATTAACATAAACCTTCCTGCTGTTAATGGCATTATGCCATTATAATACAGAAATATGAGATCAACTTGAAGATCTTTAACTGACAATTAAGCTTTATAATGAAGAGAATAAGGTCTCACCTTTAGACCGACCGCAGCGCCAAAACACAATCAGAAGAATAATGATTAAAATTCCACTTATTGGTGCAGAAATCCATAGAACGGGAAGGGAACTGCTAGAGGCTGCATCTGGGAGCATAGAAAAATCATTAACAAAAGAAAAGAGCATTTATATGGTAAATTCCATGACATCATTCTCTGTTTGCAGACAGATGTGTTCCAAAAACAAGAAATCAACTGCGCATTAACATCCCTAGTGCTCACCTTACGTCTTAAAAACTGTTGTGCAATTATTTTTTTTATCATGAATGTAATGAATAACTATGTTTGAAAATTAGATTTAATAATTCCTCATTCTAAAATTAATCCACAATCATTTTGTTTAATATCTACCAGTCATTAATGATTACAATGAACAATGCAGATTATAACTTAATTTAAATCTAAATCACTGGAATAAGTAAGAAAAAACAAGGAAAATTCAGCAAATATTATGAAAATGGATAACACCTGTTCTTTCTAATTAAGGTTTGGATTATTCTAAGCAATGAATAATCATATATTAAACAAGCAGCAATTATTTAATAAACACAGAATTGGCGTGAATTTGGAAAATTGTACTAATGGAACCTTGTATCAACAGGACACCACTTTCCCTCATTATGGCTGGGCTGTATGGGGCTACTTCCATGAGGGGGGGGGGTATCCCCGGACAATAGGTTAAAGCTACGGGGCAACTATCTGTGACCAGCCAAAAACACAGGGTCAAAAAACCAAGCAAAGCAGAGAAACAGAGAGGAGGAGAAAAAAAGAGGGTAAAGAACAAATTTAGCAAACAGGCCACACAGTCTTTTTAATTAAACCAAACACTAGCAGTGTAGGTTCATCAGTTCAATTTAAGATCACAAGATAAAACATCTAACACAAAGTGCAAGAAAATTCCTCTTGGAGCATTTTTTCTTAGTAAGCTTACTTAAGAACAATTAAAAGTAGCAAAGAAAGGTAAAAGGAATGGTTTTACTTTGCACTATTCTTTCTTTTGGAGGTTGTTGTGATAGCGCTTAGCCACTGCCCTTATGCTGTGCTCACACTCAACACAATTTGAGCAGCAGAATCAGGCAGTTTACATGAGAGGTCTATTATTAAACTCATCAAGATGCATCACACACCACATTTCATGGAGCAGCTCATCTTGAAGCATCTTGAGCAGCTGAAGCTGTCTCTCATGAACATTTAAGCTTCTGAGGCATGCCACGTGCATCTAAGTCTCCTCCCACTCATCACAAGCAGCTAATGCTGGAGTTGGAAAATCTGAACCTTTGCTGCTCAATGCGCCTCATCAGATAATCAGAGAAAGGTTTTGCTAAGTTTTTATGTCTTGCAGGAAATGCAAGTGGCAGGTTGTCAAACTGGGCTCAGGTGAAGTGAAAATAGATCTGGAAGCCACCTTTGTCAGCATTCAGCTCCTGAAGCATGTGGTCAAACTCTCCACAAACTGAACCCTTCTTAACTATCTGGTTTAGTTTAGTCTATTTATGTATCTATTTCATTATATAAAACGGCTGCACAATGTGCATTGGTTAGCGATGTTGCCTTGCAGCAAGAAGGTTCTAGGTTTGATCCTGGCCTGGGTTCTTTCTGCATGGAGTTTGCATGTTCTCCCTGTGCATGCGTGGGTTCTCTCTGGGTGCTCCGGCTTCCTCCCACAGTCCAAAAACATGACTGTTAGGTAAATTGGCAACTCTCAATTGTCCCTAGGTGTGAGTGTGTGTGCACATGGTTGTACATCTTTATGTGTGTGTGTGTGTCCGCCTTATGCCCATAGTCTGTCGAAGATAGGCACCGGCCCAACCACGACCTTGACGGACGAAGCGAGTGAAGATGGATGGATGGTTTATATAAAATACTAAATAGCTCAGTTGTATAACAAACAAAACTGTAAACGAAGGAGCGGAAAGAATTAGAAATTATATTTACCCTGATTTATTAAAAAAAAAAAAAAAAACAAAAACTAAAAAAACAAATATGAATCCAGACATGGGGCCCGACAATGGCGTTCTCTAGCTTCATTTGATAGATAAAGCCAAGTAATTCTGGAGCGTCTTTGCCAGTTCTAGCCATCCACCAGACCTTCAATGTGGACAAGCATTTAAGATAAAGGCAGCTGTTGCTTCTTTGCTGCTCAAATCACGTTTGAAGTGAACGCTGCATCAGAGTGCAGCCTGCTAAGAGCGAGCAGGCTGCAGGGTTCTTGCAGTTACCATTCGGTTTACCTGAACAAAGCTATCAGGTACTTCACAGTTTTGTTGACTTCAGAAAGGTGAGATTTTTTTTATCTTCACTACTCTAGGGTATTATTTGTTAATCCAGAAGCAGAGGTAGGCTTGTCTCGATCGGAATGGTTTGACCAAGAAACAATCAGGAAACTCTTCAGATTCCTCCTGAGGCTGCAAGCTTAAACAAGACTTTTCTTCAAATGAATGATGAGGGAGTGTTCTTAAAGTTTAGGCAAAACGTTTTGTAGCAGTGGCCAGCTGCTAGAGAGATTGTAATGGTGGACTTCTTTTTGTAACCTATAGGAGTGATATCAGAGCTCTAAGGCATGCTGGGAGCTGTGGTTACATTTTCTTTATGATTATGACACAAAAATGGGTTACTAATTTTAAAAATATAATTGAACTTAGTTCATTTTTCAGTCTAAAAATAAACTGAACTCAAATACTTTGATTCATTTGGAATAAAAATAATGATGTTTTGAGATATAAAAGAAACACGGCCATGGTAATATTATTCATAAAATAACCCAATGCATTTGCTTCAAATATTTATTGGAAACAATCCCTTCAAATATATATATTCTTTTTCAGGCAATTTCTTTCTGTCTCGTTGAGTGTCATGTTCTGTGTTTTATTCTTAGCTGATCAGAATTTTGAATGAAACCTGTCTGGTTGTTACTGGTCATCTCTAAAAATCCCAGCAAGAGAGTGAGAACCAAATAAAAAATTGATCATAGAAAAAAAGCATGGACTGTGATGGGAATGCTGAATTATTATGGATTGGGTGGCTGTATCATGCATTAGGTTTTGTTTATGCTTCATTTTATATTTACTTTTATAGTTTAGGTGTGGGTCTACTTATTATATTTTAGTTTTCATAACCACATTAATCTGCTGACTGTATTTTTCAATTGTTTGCCTCTGCTGTGTTGAAACTGATTGAACAGGCCTGCAAGTCTCATGCATGTGCGTGCGGGGAGGGCATTCGGTGATAAAGCTCTTCTATACCCCTTGGAGAAATTGGAATGTTAACCTTGAAATGATAACGTGTGCTGTATGCTTGTGTGTGTTAATAAAAACAGCCGGAGAACTTTACAGAAATTAGAGTACTAAGGAGAAGGAGTAGGCTGCGTATCTGGGCGCTCTCCCTTTGCAAAGGTGATATTCTTCTGGTCTATGGTCACTGTGTTATAGGTCAGTCTTTGCGAGTGGTTGGACTAGAACCACAACAATTTGGTGACCCCGACGTGATTTCTTTTAAAGACTGACCACTGATTGGACCCAGAGACCAGATACGGAGGGAGTACGGACACAGGTCGACCACCAAAATTAAGGTAAGCAGAATTTTACTCTGCATTTTTAATTAGAAAAGTGTCCGTACATCCTGATGGTAACTGGTCTCATTAAATTTTGGCTGGTTTTAAATGCTATAAGTTAAAAGTAAACATACGGGAAAATAGGATCGGTTTGTGTGTTCTAGAGAGTGGCGTCTCCTCCTGTTTTCTGACGAGGAAACAGATTAAGCTGGGTTAGAGGCCCAGGGATGTGAGAACCCCCGAATTCTGTAAATTATTTTGGATCCTATACACATATAAGAACAGAGTAGAAAAACACATTGTGTGAATGTTGCAGGACTAGAAACTGAAACAGCGACTGCACTTGTTAGCCAGTCATTGCGGTAAGTGGAAGGAAATCCAAATCTACAAATTTAATAAAGCTCTGGTGTCACGGTGAGGAGCTAGTTCCAAACTGTATGGACTGAGAACTCGGGACATAGCGTGCCATACCTCTCAGTTGGCCAGAGCTTAGAATAAAACTGTGAACTGATCTCTAATCAGAACCGCAAGACTCAGCAAGACTGTGAGCGGAAGAGACAGTAAGACCAGAAATAAACTGTGAGCCTGTATGCAAGGCCAACCGCAAGACTCAGCAAGACTGTGAGCGGAGCATAAGGCAAGACCAGTAACAGTAAAGAGACAGAATAAAACATGGATGAACTGTGAGCCTTTTCTCCAATAATTGTTATATGCCAGAGCAATAACCAAGAAAAGAGCAAGACCAGACAAACACACACACACACACACACACACACACACATTAAAGGGTAACGCATGAATGAGATTGTGTATGAATGTCAGTGACATTCATACACAATCTGAAGCAGCAGCGCTGTGGGAAACCTGTTCGGTGTCAACGTAACACAGTGGTCAGTTGAAGTAGGGACGCTGAATAACTGAATAAGGCGATATTTAATATTTTGTGTTAAACAACAGAGGGTATCATGTAAGACCTGGTCCCAACATGCGGGGGGAGTTTGATAGAGAAATTTATGGTGACGGATAGGGACCAGGTACCCCGTACAAAACTATTAAGGAGTAACTAGAAGTCATGGAGAAACTGATAACAAGCACAGTGAGTGAAAAGGGAGGGCAAGAAGCAGTGAAAAGGATAAGGGAGGAAGTAAAGGGAGCGTTGGGAGATAAGACAGAGGACACGAAGGGGCGGCTAGGACACTTGTTTTGGCAGCTAGAGAAAGCAGCAGGAAGAAAAGTTGAAAGGTACGTGGTTAAAGGCAGAAAAAGTGAGAAATAAATGGACTAACTATGGATTGCCGTGGCAAGGGGCCATTCATTTAATGAAGAATTCAACACAAAAAACACTCACCCAAGCACCAGTTATAGTCACACACATCCACCACCTTATCACCCATACACCATCCCAACCCCTAATGCTCCCCCATTGGAGAAGATGCCTGAACCTCCTCCCCCTTCTGCTGGCCTGTATCCAGTTTTACAGATTAACTCAGGTGAATTATGGGCCACAGGCATAGCGATAAATACATCAGGACAACCAACCACAACACCGGTTAAACAGGAACAAAGTAATAGCTCGAGTCGTGTGGACTCTTTGACAGAATTAACACAGCCTACGGATCCCTGGGAAACTAGAGCTCAGAGGGAAATGAAACAGGGAGAAAAGGTTTCTAGCCTTGACCCCTGTTTAGGAGGTTCATCTGAATATGTCAGTCCTAAAAAAATATCAGCACGAACCTAGTGAGCCATCCTCTGTTAGGGAGGATCCTTTGGAGCCTACCCATAAGAGAAATGGTCAACCCCCGCCCCTATCAACCCCTTTTGGCCTATTTGGGTCAGTTCCACCCAAGAAGGTGGTAAGGGGATCAATATTTATGTCATTAGATGGTGAATGGCGTAATGATAAGCCTTATAGTGAGCCGGAGAAGGATGAGGAGGGGATGAGAGAAGACACCACCCCTAACAGCATCACCTCAGTTTCTTCAAAACAAAGATCGGTGACACCAGAAGGGAGGTCACCTTGTAACTTGAGATCCAGAGCTCCTGTCCAGTATCAATGTCCTCTCCTGCAGCTGGGGGCTGGAAACGCCAGATATAAACCATTTGGGTTGGGTGATTTGACAGCATTGTGCAACAAATTGCCGCCCATTGGGGAAGGGGGAAATCTGTGGTTGCAGGCTTTGCATACACAGACAGCAGGACATACATTACTTTAGAGCAATTGCTGCGCGCTGTATGACTGCAACTGCTTGTAGGGAATTGGAAACTGATGCAGGCTCCATAATGACTTTAGATGAGGAGCCTCTCAGCCATCATATTAGTGGATTGGGGAGAGCCATTAGAGATAGATACCCCACTCCCTTGGAAGGTGTTATTCCCAAATTCCAATGAGATCCCACCAACACTCCCAGACAGTACTTGGAATAGTGTAAAAGCACCTGGGAAGCCCAAACAGGCTGTAACCCAAATAATAGTCCTACACACAGAGACTGGTATAGAAACGCCATTTTGGCGGGCGTACCTGACTCTGTTAAAGTAGCTATGTAGTCTAATCCTGATCTTCCTGGGGCTGATTCGGCCAAATGGGAGAGACGGGTGGTACACCATTTGATTACTGTAAAGGAACAACATATCAAAGATGAGGGGGCGCTAAAAGAACTTCAGACCCAGCTACTTAAATTACAATTGGCGGAGGCTAGACAAAAAACAAATGAAAAAACAAAAAACAAAAAGGAGGTTGAACCCAAGAAAATAATGTATGAAGGGTTAGAATATTCTGGTTCACAACAGCCTGCCAGTGCAGGTAGATTTGTCCCTCGTGGTGCAGGTCATGTGTCGCGGGCTATCACACAGGGGTCGAGGGGCTATGCGAGGTGGGGGATACCCGGGGGGACCAGGCAGAGAGCAGGGGGGCGACTACGGCTATTATTGCAGGGAGCCTGATCATTGGGCATGTGAATGTCCTTATAACAACAGCCCATCTGCCAATCATGGGTGGCACGGCCCCAATTACGGAAGAGGACGATTTCCTGGAGGTGGACCTAGAAGGGGACCTCAGACAGGTCATCTGAATCATGGGGGACCTCGGCCCCTGGGAGCTTGGGGACCCCAAGAGGAATGGGAGCCCCAATATCAGTGACACAACCCACCGAGAGCCCCAGACAGCACCACAGGCAGATCCCATGCTGTCTGTTGAGGTTTCAGGGAGCGTGAGACCTTTTCTAGTGGACACTGGAGTTACATGTTCTACTCTTAATCAAGTAGACAAAGGACTTTTATGATCCGCTTCCACTTCTGTTGTTGGATTCTCGGGGGAAAAACAAACTCTGCTGTTTACTGGATTGGAAACCCTGGATCTCTAGCCTGCACCCCTATGTTACCCCCTCCTGACCCTTTGCACATGACTCTGTTCTATGACAGACAACAAAATGAAACTTGTCAACAGGAGTTTGAGGACAGTCTGCTAGGTGTAGAATGGGACATTGCCACCTCTGACATTTATGTGGCCCCTGAAGGGGTAGTGGGGCAGGTCTAACTGACCCCCAACCAGTATGAGTGGTTTATGATGACTGAGGAAAGTGTCCCACATGTCTCTCTGGCTTTGCACCCCGGACATCAGGCCAAAGAGCTGCGAGGTCTGTTAAAACGCTCCTTATCTCAGGAGGATTGGGTGTTTACACCCTTTCCTTCCATTTTCTACTCCCCTCGGACTGACACTTATAAAATGGTGTCCGCAACTTGTGACCGCTCTGTGCTGGAACATGTCCAAAGAGACAGACACCATGGCAGGGAGCGTACGGACCATCCTCTGGCTGCAGCACTTATCCAGGACATGCCACCACATCTGTGGTTGGGCAGCCCCACTAATGTGGGGCTGATTGATTGTACACCCGTGTCTTTCCATGTCACCACTACACAACCAATCTGGATTCCCCAGTATCCTCACAAACCACAGGCCGAAGCAAGAATCGTAGATACCATTTCTGGTCTGTGGGAAGCAGGTGTGTTGGAATGTTCCTCCTCTGCGTGGAACACGCCCATTATACCTGTGGAAAAAAAAAGGCACTGGAAAGTATCGGATGGCTCATGATTTAAGAGCCATTAACGATATTCTTTTAACTAAAACAGTACTGGTTCCTAACCCCTATGTGGCCCTTACCAACCTTAGCCCTGAACATAAATGGTTCACCCGCATTGATTTAGCCAATGCTTTCTTTTGTCCCCCATTGGACGAGACATGCAGGGACCTCTTTTCATTCACTTATCAGGGCCAACAGCTGCGGTACACTCGGCTGCCGCAAGGCTTTGCCCTCTCTCCAGGCATTTTTAACCAAGTCCTGAAGGACAGCCTTCTGCATTGCCCTCTACCTAACCAGGTTACCCTTATTAAGTATGTGGATGACCTTCTGATTGCTGTGCCCACTGTTGACTCTCGCTTAGAAGCCACTGGAGCAGTACTCCTGCTCTTAGCTGAACAGGGGTACAAGGTTAGCAAGGATAAACTTCAGTGCTGCAGAAGACAGGTGGATTTCCTTGGAAGGGTTATTTCCCAAAAGGGTTCAGGGATGTCACCCTCACATAAATCTGCTGTATTGACACATCCCTAACCCACCATGGTGCGGGACATGCTGTCATTTCTGGGGTTTATTGGATATAGCAGGAGCTACATCCCTGGTTACACCAACCTCACGCAGCCACTTAGAGGTATGGTTAAAGAAAAAGGCATGAAGAACCTCAAAACTTCTCTGGATTGGGACGTTGAAGCTGAAGACATGTTTACCAAACTTAAACAGAGCTCCTAGATGTTTCTGTTTGTGGAACATCTGATACTGTAAATCAGGATATCCAGAAAAAAAGGAGGAGAGACAAGTGCTGCTCTACATTAGCATAACCTTAGACAATCTGGAAAAAAGACACCAGGAATGCACTAAATATGCAGCAGTAGTAGCTAAAATTATTCAAAAAACAGCACACATAGTGATGGGACATCCGTTAAAAGTGCTCACATCACACGGGGTGGTGGCATATGTGAACTCACAGGCCTTTACCATGTCCTTACTTAGACAGCAAAAATCAGCCAGACACTAGAGGCTCCAAACATCACCTATACACATGAAGGGATAAACATGGCAGACAGAATGAACATCACAGACACCCCACATGTTTGTGCAGAACAACTAATAAAGGAAGAAAAAATCAAGGCTGACCTACAAACTACACCAGTAGCGGGAGAGGTGGACCTGTATACAGATGGATGTTGTTTTAGACATGAAACCGAGGGCCTGAAGTCGGCGTATGCAGTAGGAGAAGACAGAGCAGGCACCTACGTCACAAGAAGGGCAGAACAGCTTGGGGGACCTCAGTCTGCACAAAGAGCAGAAGTTATGGCGGTGATACAGGCACTGAAACTGAGTAAAGGACAAAAGGTGAACATCTATACAGACTCAGCATATACTGTATGAGCAGTATACATTGAAATACCTCAATGACAAAGGACAGGTTTTATGACAGCTGGACAAAAGCCTATTAAACATAAAAAGCCTATTAAACATAAAAAAGAGATGAAGAAACTAGCAGAAGCATTGTTACTACCAGCAGAAGTAGCAATAATCAAATATAAAGGTCATGTTCAAAGTGGATCTAGGGTGAGCAAGGGAAATGAAGCAGCAGACAGTGCCGCTAAGAACTGTGCAGGATATCAAGTAAAAATGATAATGAT
>JAUZNJ010054637.1:0-29409 GCA_034780135.1 Jordanella pulchra | reverse complement strand
ATAAATATAATGTACAAGTTACACCTTTTGAATGCAATTACTGAAATAAATCAAGTTTTTCAAAATATTTTAATTTACTGGCTTTTACCTGTAATCTGTCAAGTGTTTTATATATAATTGTTTTTATTTATTTATTTATTTATTTATTATGTGACACTTGACAGATTTTACAATGCATTTATAAAATTTGAAATCATACTGGATTGTCTAAATTATTAATTTCTTTACAAATGTATTAATTCTTGTTTCCTACATCTCCCACAATGCATCGGGCTAGAGGCTATAAGTACCAGACAGATGCAGTGGGCGGAGCTTACCGCTCGTGTTGTACTGTTAAAGCCAACATGGCGGCTCCGCTGGAGGTGGTGATCAGCAGTGATTCGGGCTCTCAGCTCTGGAACTGCACCGTGTTCGACCTCCATAGCGGCTCCAGCCTGCTGTCCTACCGGGGAGGGAACTCTGCGGCCCGGAGCCTCACCGTCCTGCGGGGGGAGTTCCTGCTGAGCGCCCAGCTGGGGAAGAACTTCATCAACGTGTGGGAGATCCAGAGGAAGGTAAGACACCGGCCGGACTGAGCCGAACACTCCTAGTGAGCGGTACTGAACCAGCAAACCGAACACCGGCCCACATAAAGCACCAGAACTCAAAATCCTGAAAGAAGCAGGGATTTCTGATCCCATCCCGTCATTAATCAGTTTAAACATCCCGCCTGTTTCCAAAGAGGAATTGAGTCAGAAAATAGAAATGAGACCAGAACCTGGAGGTTCTGCTGAGCTGTTTGGGTCAGAACCTGTCAAGTTAGCTTGTTCATCACTAAAGGGTAGCTCACCCTAAAATCTATTTTTTGTTTGCAGATAATCAGCATAAACTGACTCTAAGCTGTTTTAATGTTTACTCACATTTCTTTACATTTTAATGTGAAACTTTATAGTTTGTAGTTGTAGTTTTGTTTCAAATCCTTAGAGGAGTTTGATATTCAGGCTTTCATCATATTATTGCACCGTGTTTAGGTTCAGCTCCAACTTGAAGTTTTGAGTCTTAGACTCCTGTTTTCTCCATGATCACTGTTGCAACCATAACAATAAGAAAAACAGTTTTCTGTGATATTCTATACCATCCTGTTGCACCGACTGTATTTATTCTAAACCCCTAAAAGCATGTTGAAGCAAAGACCCCTTAGATCTTCAGTCGGACGCTCTGATCCTTTCACTTCTGCAGGACCATCTGCAGCAGAAGATCATCTGTCCAGGTGTGGTCACCTGTCTCACCGCTTCACCCGACGGAGCCTTCCTCGCCGCCGGAGTAGCCGAGGCCATCTACCTGTGGGAGGTGAGTGTGCTGGTTTCCATGGCAACCCTGAGCTTCTGTTGAAAGCTGAGACATATTTGTGAGGTCTGTGCTCTGATTGCTCCAGGTTTGCACAGGTAAGCTGCTGGCGGTGCTCAATCGACACTATCAGGACGTCACGTGTTTGAAGTTCACAGACGACAGCAGCCATTTTGTTTCTGCGGGCAAAGACAACCTGGCGCTGGTGTGGAGTGTGTGCAGGTAGGTCGCCACAGTAACAGCAGGACCTGTGTGACGACGGGTCACAGGCCCACACTCACCTGGTTCTACAGAGAGACTGAGAGTGGGGACAAGATCCAAAACATCTGGATCAAATATTCCCGATGGATGAATGAATGAATGGATGGAGGATGGATGGATGGATGGATGGATGGATGGATGATGGATGGATGGAGGAATGGAGGATGGATGGATGGATGATGGATGGGAGGATGGATGGATGGATGATGGATGGATGATGGATGGATGATGGATGGATGGATGGATGGATGGAGGATGGATGGATGGATGGATGGATGGATGGATGGAGGATGGATGGATGGATGGATGGATGGATGGATGGATGGATGGATGGATGGATGGATGGATGGATGGATGACCCTTGAACTATCTTGCTACTGAAATGTACTGTATAATGAAGCTGCCATAAAGACAAGACAGTTTCCAGATGCATCACCCTTATCAGTGGGAAAGCGTCCCTGTGGGTAAAGCTCTTATGCTCTTAGGATCTTTTTGCAAAGTTTCATTCAAAATAAGAATCATCTTTATCTGCCTGAAACAATAACTCCATATTTTCATCCAATTATTTCAGCTTAGCCCCCCCTTGTGGGCTGGTTTGTCCTCAACAATCTCTTTTGTGAATCTAAATCAAACATGTTGAACCAAACCAATAAACTGACACAGTTTCAAGTTTCCTTTTTTCATTTCATCCTCCCACTGCAGCACTCGCTGCCCCAGCTCCGTAGGAGGATTTTCCCATCCATAGCTGGGGGAGGCGGGCTCCATTGTGCCACGATTGTAATGATAGCTTGTCCATCTTTGATAAGAAACAGCACGCCCCTCATTAAAGGGCCCGGGGCACCGGTTCTCAGGGCTGCTGGTCCATTCCAGGAGTTGGACAGCAGGCGAGGGGAGGCGAGACGACACCCGTGGCACACGCCTGTTGACCGAGGCACAAAGCAAAAGCGTGTGATACTTGCCCCACCCCCGCCGCTCCCTATTGTCCTCCCCGTGGGTCCCAGCGAGAAAACCAATCCTGTCACCCTCCCTTACCCACCCACTCTACCAAAGAGCTCCTTTCCATCCATCCTCCATTTGGTTTTACCAGTCAGCTGATCGTCTCACATATGCAGCAAGCCTCTGCCTCTACCTCCAGCTCCCCTCACCTCCTCCATCAGCTGCTGCATAAGGTAGACAACCAACCATTATGTCAAGAGAAGGTACTCCACACATATTAGGTAGAGTTCAGTGGGGGTGAGGGCTTTAAATTCACCAATTCACATGCAGACAGTATTTCTTGGAGGTGCTAGTGGAGGAGGGTGTGGCAGCTGGGTGGGGTCTGGTTTTTAGGGATGCTGGATGGTGCTGATGGCTGCAGGATGGAGGAGGAGGAAGGGCTGGGGGCTGTTGTAGCTGCTGGGGTCAGGCCTGTGTGTCCTGGGAAAGTTGGGTTCTCCATTTAAACCAGCACATGTTGTGGCCTTCTGGTGGTTGCATGAATGTGCACGGTGACAGATGGCCCCGGCCCATAACTATAGAGTCTGAGAGCCCCTCCCGGAGGGGGTGGGGGCGGGGTGGGGGGGACTATAGAGGGAGAGAGTGACAGAGTGGGAGAGAAAAAGAGATAAGGAGAGGGTGAAGGGAGAGAGGAGCGCTCAGCTGATCCCTGTAGAAAGAGAGAGAGGAATGATGGAGGGAAGGCAGAGCAGATCGGAGGAGGGACGGTGACAGGTGTGTTTATTTATACGTGTGTTATAAGGGGGGGGGGGGGCTTAATCCTAAACTCTAAATTGAGTTAATGTATTTGCTTACCCAGAGGAGACCCAGACTCCCCAAAGGTCCTGATTAGGTGTCTAGTTTATCAGACATTGGAGGACAGGTGGAGCCTGGGGGGGGCTTTTACTCCCAACAGTAGCAGCTTTGTATGGGTGAACTGACAAGATGTAGAGCTTGGTAGACACTGTGCCAACCGATGTCTCAATCCTTTCACAGGCCTGGCAGAAATGTGCCGATTTCCTCTGACTTCTTGTTAATCCTATTAGGCAGTGATGTCAGCGGCTGGTTGAAGATTATTTTATGCTTCAGACTATTTGTTCCTCTGCACTCGTCTTTAAGTGCATTATGCTAAAAGAGGTCTTTTGGCAGGAAGGAGTCATACAGTGGCTTACAAAACATAATCACACCCCTGTTTATCCTTAAACCATTTCACTGTAGCTCAGGTTATGCTTAAAGTCCTAGTCCTGCTGGAAGTTCAACCTCCAACCATGGAGTCAAGCCTTTTTATAGCCTTTAACAGCCTTTCTTTCAGTATTACTTTATAAAGGTTTTACAATATTTAGAACAACACATCGTTTACTAAGAGCCAAACAACCACAAACTGTTATCAGGTCACAGTAGCAGAACACAGGATGTCGTCTAAGCAACGTCTCTGCACCAAAGGGCCGGCAGTTGTTTTATAATGATATAAAATAATGGAGTTTTAAATCTGTTTTTATTTTTAATTATTTTTTTATTGTTAAAATATATGTTTAGTTTCTAATCTTTTCTTTTCAGTTTGCAAATACTTTTTTAGTTTTAATTATTTTATTTTGTTAAACTATGTTTAGTTTCTAATCTTTTCTTTTCAGTTTGCAAATACTTTTTTAGTTTTAATTATTTTTTCTGATTTCCCACCAGAAACATTTGTGAACAAATGTTACAATTTAGCTCCATATTCATCCGTTTTAAACTGTTTCACATTTTTCTTGTAGTTTGACAAGTTTTAGAAAAGTTGAGATGATAAATAAAAGCAAGGCAATTTCTAAGTCAACCATTGGAGGGCGACAAAACACTGTCACTAAATTTCAACCCAGGAGGCTTTGATTAGAACTGGTTTAACTTGATAAAATGTTATCGGAAACTGTTAAATGTTTTTATATTTATATCCGCTTTTCTCTAACTGATCATACAAGAATTGCTCATTTTCTAATAGGTTTATAAATATCCATATATGTATAGCATATTAATGGCAAATGAGAAGCAAACAATGGTGGGGTTTAAATAATATTTTAATATTTTTGTTATGACAAAGAGGGCAGAATTGTGGACGTGTCTCTTTGGGTCAGAGGATTCCAGAAAGCCGCCTGGTTTCACTTGGAAAGGCTTGGAGTTTCAGATGGTGTTGTGCTTGTTAAGCCTCTTAGGACGCTCCACCATGACAGATGTAGAGAATGCCAATCAGCTGCTCCCGCTGCGCACACAAACTTCACACTCAGTCTGCTCCACTCTTCTGACACACTTCACAGTGAACCAGCTCACCGACCTGCAGCTGACAACTCAAACAGTAACAGAACCGCCTGGAGTAAAATGGAGCCGTCGGTTCTGCGGCGAGTCTAACATTTAAGACAAATTCCTGTTCCGTGAGCAGAGAAGCATGTTACTCCGCGACGTTGCGAATCCGAAGCCAGTCGGGCGGGTTTCAGAGCCGTTTGACGGAGGAGACCGTCCGACGGTTCCGCCGCGGCTCCTCAGGACCCGGGAGTTCCCTGTGAGCGCAGTGCGCCGCTGGTCCGGTTCCGCTCCGGAGCGCAGGGTGAACTGCGTACTGGTTGGAGACGGAGCCGTGGGCAAGACCAGCCTCATCGTGAGCTACACCACCAACGGATATCCCACGGAATACATCCCCACTGCGTTTGACAACTTCACCGGTGAGCTCCGCCATCAGCGTTACGCGCGGTTTTTACGCATCCTGGCACAACGCGTTACACCAAACCTGAAACAACTGTTTGTGCGTTTTTTGTTTCGTCTGTGTGTTTTCAGTGATGGTTGTGGTTGACGGGAAACCGATCAGACTGCAGCTGTGTGACACCGCTGGTCAGGTCAGTTTGTTTTTTACTTTCTTTACCACATATCAAATACCGCAGTGTCCCTCCATGACGTGTGGCAGCTGTGAGTTTAAACTCTGTTCATTTCCTCCCTGACTCTGCACCGCCATGGTAGAAATGGGGCCCAGTTGATGGATCAGTTAATGTAAGTCATTCCTGATCTGTGTGTTTGGAGTTTTTTCCCTCTTTGTTTTGTTTGCACCTTTCAGCTTGGGTCCAAACCTACTGTATGAAGTAGCTCAACGTCGCCCCCTGCAGGATCAAACTCTTCATGTTTTATGGGCATTCAGCCGCTGTCATCCTGTGGCTTCATCGTCCCTTTTTGGTTTATTGTTTGCTTGTTTATGTTGAGACCAAGCCTAACATTACTTAAATTAAGTATGAACGCGGCGCGTCGCTGCTCTTTTTAAAACAACAGAAATCTGACCCTATCAGCTGCATAATCAGTCAGCATACCTGAAGGCAATTTGAAGGCTGATGTCAAACAGATACTTTTTACCTGATTAAGAGTGAAGAGGCCTCTGCGTTGGTTTCCATTGAAAGGACAGTAGGGTATCGCTCTGTTATTAATACTGGCAGAAGTGGGAGGAATCCTATGACCAAATAAAAACAATACCTTGATATACCTTCATTATCATTAAATATGTCAACAGATTAAAGCTGTGTTCCCTTCAGAAGTGGTTTCGAATAATCCAGACCTCACCACCTTCCATTTTAATTTCTCATTTCTTTTTGTTTTATTTCATATTTAATTCCATAAACTCATTATATTACTGACTTATCCCTAAGCCCACCCAAGCAGTATTGTATTTCTAATTCCTCCAGACCTGTTCAGTATTTTCCATGGTTTAAGTCTAAAGCTTAAAACTATATATAAAAAACTGTTGGTTCCTAGTCCCTCTACTTCACAAAAATTAATACTGAAATCCCAATAAAAGACTTTGCAATCTGTGGTTGGAACATGACAAATGTGGAACAGTTTGAAGAAACTAAAAATACTTTTTATTTCATTTTTCAAACTACAAGATTTTGAAGATGAAAGGTATGATATTTTTCCAGTTTAGGAAAAATGTTTTTTGATACATTTTAAGACCCGTTATCTCCATAGACATAAACATTTAGAGGCACCAAGAACTTTCAACAGAAATCAATTAACAGAATTGATTAAAACTCCTTTTTCCTTCAGAGGTGTCTCAGTTTAAGGAGTATACATTTTCAGTCTGCTTTATATTCATATTTTATATTTGTAACATAAAGTTCTCATAACAAACAGTAAAGTTTACTGCTGTAATTAAACTAAATGTATTTTAAATTCGGTTATTAAGCTCTCAAATTTGTGCTGAAAGAGCTTAAATGAATTATTTACCGTATTTCTTGTATCCTGACAACGTTTACAGTGAAAAAATACAGAACTTCTCTGAGACCGACTGAAAGCCTTTAGATTTATACAGATGAGAACTAACTTTGCTTTAATCTGGTCTCAGAAAAACAATCAGAAGATACGAAAGTAATCATCTTAATATTTTAAATTAGAGTTGCTTCACATTAAAGGAGTTTAAAGGTCACAAATGTTGAAAAAAATTAGACATTCAGTTGAAGATATTCTCTAACAAATTATGTAAGAAATGTTTAAGGATCATTTTTTATGTGGAAACTCCTTTTGGCCGATTGAAAGAAGAAACATGTCACAAGGTGTGTTATGATTATAATATTTAGGTCATAAGTAGTAAATGAAAAGACATAATAAGATAATTTTAACTTTCATAGTTACAACCGTGTAAAACAAAGTTATAATTATAAGATACTAAGTTATAGTTATGAGATTTAAAGTCATAGTTTTGACTTTTAAAAGTTAAAGTTATGAGACAAAAAAACTTTATTTTTAACATTTACTGTTTTGACTATAAAAATCAAAATTAAGATTTTAAATCTAATTTTTGCTTTGCATCTCATACTTTTGACTTTATATCTCAAAATTATATTTACAAGTTTAAATTATAATTAAGTCTGATAATTATGACGTTCCATTTGCATTTCTAACTTTAGTTGGCAGAAATGGGCTTCCATAGACTCACATTTTTAAGGCAAATATATGAATGAGGGTTTTAGCGGACGTGTCACTCCTCACATCCATCTCCTCTGGTCGTTGTCCCTGCAGGATGAGTTGGAGCGCATCCGGCCGCTCTGCTACAAGAACGCAGACGTCTTCCTCCTCTGCTACAGCGTGGTTCGCCCCTGCTCCTTCCACAACCTCACCAACAAATGGGTTCCTGAGATCCATCAGCTCTGCCCCGGTGTTCCCCTGGTCCTGGTCGGTACCCAGCTGGACCTGAGAGAGGATGTGGAAGTTCTGATCCACCTGGCACAGAACCAGCAGCGGCCGGTGAGCACCGAGGAAGGCCAGAGGCTGGCCCTGGAGCTCGGGACGGTGGGCTTCGCAGAGTGCTCCGCTCTGACTCAGAAGAACCTGAAGGACACTTTTGATGCAGCCATCCTGGCCAGCTTCCAGCAGACGGAGAGTCCTGTGGCCCAGCAGCAGAGGCTGACTCTGAGGAAGAAGACCCCGGATAAGATCAAGAGCTTGTCAGAGGGATGGTGGAGGAAGCTCAACTGTCTGATCGGAGAGGGAAGCTGTGAACTCAAATGAGAAGTTAGATGTTGTTAGCTTTTAATTTAGCCAGGTGTTCAATGAAGACATCAAACACACGCACACAGGACGAGTCAGCAAACTGCACACAACCGTCATTCATTCGTTTTTCACACTCATACATACTTCTCTGTTCGCAAATATCCGACAGAGTCTTAGAAATTGTTCCTGAGTTGTGACTTGAATAACGTGTAGAACAGTGATGTTAGAAATGATATATTTATTGTATTTATTTATTTATTACACACTATTTATTTTTGTATCACCAGCATTGATCATGTAATTTTATGAAGCCAATTTAGGTCCAAAAAAATTGTTCAAAAATCTTTTTTTAGGCTGTAAAAATGTATACTTTGAAACTGAAAACATATTTGGAAACCAAAAAAAAAACAAACAAAAAAGAAAATATTTAAAACTGAAAAATATTTCAAAATCTTAAAAAAATATTAAAAACTGAAAAAAATGGAAATAAAGGGTTTCAAACTGAAAAAATGTTTAAAACTATTTGTTAAGCCTAAGGATTTTTCTTTTCGCTTTATTTTTTTTAACTTTCAAATTGTTGATCCTTTAGACTTGGTTTAGATGACATGAAGTATGAAATGATGGACAGTTTAGCTACCTGAAGAAAGTATTCCCACCCGTTACATTCGGGGGTGGTGGGAACTAGAAATGTCTTTGAAGCATATGATTCTCTATGTTTAAAGATTTGTTTTTTTTTTAATAATATAATTGGAACATTAATTACAAGCACAGGCACAGTTTCAAACATTTTTCTCAGTTAATTTTTTTGTTTGTTTTTGTAGTTTACATTTTTCTGTCAGTTCAAAAATAACTTTTCAGTTTCTAACTTTTTTTCAGCTTCAGAAAAAGGTTTTTTGAACAAACTTTATGGCCCTAACTTAGCACCATACAATTTATCTGAATTCTTAATAAAAGTTTCTTACCTCTGTTCAAATGTTCTTTTTACTTCAGATTTAACATTTTTAAGAAATGGTGCTAAATGATGCATTCTGCTTCCTCAGAGCTGTTTTACTGGGAGTTCTGCTCTTAAAATTCACTTGTCAAACACAGGATGAGTCAGTTATGTTTCTTGTCCATCTTAGAAATAAATGTCAGGTATAGAGCCAGACATTCCCTCTGTGGTTCTGCTGCGATCTCTAGGAAAGCTTAGGATTACACCCTGGCTCTGCTTCGCTCTTTGACTCAGAGTTGGCCTGTTTGAACCTCCTCTAATAGAAGCGGACAGGACCACCTGGACCAGATTAGACCAACATATGGAGCCTGATTTCCTCACCACAGAAACATCACACCTCAAGGAGAAAGACAAGCTGTTTACTGCACTTGTAAAGACAACACTGAAGCAATCAGAGGTTTACCTTTACTAATTATGGTAATAAATGCAATAATAATGAATCCTGATCCTTTTTTTCCAGAGTAATGATTATTCAGAGAATTCCAATAATATCTAAAGTTGGATTTTTACAAAGATATTAAGTTAATACAGGACCATTGTGTTGATAGGTGACAAGTTTCTCTCATTTGACTTTAACGGTCCGTCTCAGATTAAATTAGTCGGGTCATAATTATCAGAAACCAAAAAATGCTGACCAGACACCAAGTGCTTTCCCTAAAACCGACGTATTTAAGCACTATTCTACTATCATTAATAGCAAGGCGAGTTTATTGATCTAAAACCGTTTCAGTAGCAAGACAGTTCAAACTGCTGCATGATAAAAATAAACCACTGCAGTGGCTTAGAGGCAACACAATCAAAGAGAATAAAAGTGAGTCATTAAAATGAAATGCTGTTATTTACAAACATTATTGGTTTAAAAAAGATTAAAGGAAAGTTGGACTTAAAACTTAACTTATAATGTTTAGATAACCTGTGGAAATTCTCCGTCTTCTGGTTCATGGCAACTAAAAAACAAGACTTTAGCACAGTTTGTTTTGAGGTCCAGTTGCCTTCCATTTTATTCCTGTTTTGTAATGTTTAGATGGTACAGTCAAAGGCCTTTCTAAACAAACAAGTTTTTAAGATTGATTTAAAACAACTGAGGATTTTAGCACTTTTGCAATTTTATTGGGGTGAATGCAAGATGTTTTGGAGCATAAGAACTAAACGCTTCACCTCCAGGTTTGGTTGTTGTACTAATGTTTTTGGAGCAAAATCATTTATAGACTAATTAATAGAAGGATTTTTAAAGTATTTTCTCTGAGATATAGGGAGCCAGTGGAAGGACTTTAGAACTGGTCTGATGATTAGATTTTTCCTGCAGAGACGTTAGTCCTGTTCTTTAGGTGACAGAAGGCCCACTTTGTTCCTGTCTCTATGAGCCTCTGAAGGTTCAGGTCTAGGTCCATCACTACACCCAGATTTAAACCCTGATTGCTGCTAACTTTTAAACACTCTTTCTTTGACCTCTACAGTTTTGTTTTGATTCAGCTTAAAAAATGTCCCACTCATGCAATAATTTCTGCTGTTTATTTACCCACTTCTGCAGTGGGTTTACATTCACCTGGTGACATATCTGTACGCTGTGGGGTAGTCATGATAACTTTGGTTGTTTGTTAGAGGGATTCACAAGTCAGTGTACAGATTTAGAACCAGCCAAATCTCCATTGACTGTAAAGCGGTGGTGCTATTGTTCCAAAAGGCTTGAGCCTGCATCACACAGGTCAAATAATAAAAGAAAAACAAGAGCAAAAGAGGTTTCAGAAGAGCTCAGGTTTGTGCTAAGCTCTCATCCCCGCAGAACATTGGTGGACTGTACCTAAAAGTCTGTTTGTTTCCACAGCAACCAGTTAAAACCACGATGTGACAGAAGCTGGTTATGTAGCTTTTCCTGAAATGTAAAAAAGGACACTTAACCAAATATCAGCTGATGCAACTTTAGAAATGAGAACTCTATTTTATCAAAATACTTTGTTGGATTTATTGTGATAAGAATGAATAAGAATGAGCAAACAGTCAGAGCCTCACAATAACAATTCGTTTTCTAAAAAAAAAAAGTCAGTGTACCCTTACCATAAAGAACCATAGCGAGAGTAAATTTACCATGAAACGGTACCCAATCAAATAACATTCCATTTGATTTCATAATGAGTTAATTTAATGATGATGGCGTCAGGAGAAATTGATGAAATTGTAAAAGTAGGCTACATCATATCAATCTTAGGGGAGTGGAAAAATCATAAGTGATAGTTTTAAGCTTTCAAGATAATTAGAGTTCATAGTGAAATATTCTCCCACCATTTAATTTCAGTACAGAAAATTTTGACCCTGTATAAATTGTCAAAATCCAGAATATATTTAAACTTGGGCATCAAACTCATATTTTCAATCTTTAATCAAGTTGGTTGTTGAATAAAAGCATAATTACAAGTCCAAATATGTGAATTTCAAGACACAATGCTTACAGGCCTGCTTGGTCAGTGGTTGGTGGGTGGATTTATTTTTTAATAAATTGAATATGGACAATAATTCATACAAAGTTTGCATTATACTTTCATTTTGTAATACATTTGAAAATTGTCATTCATACTAAAAGGTTTTGACACTTAAAAATGGCTAAAACCATCAAACATAGCAAGGGAAAATATATTACATGTACGGTTTATTTGTACGACATTTTAATATAAAAAGTAGGAATAATGGTGATAATGCTCAGAGGTGTTTACTACATGCTGTTTACTAAGCAGCGTCGTGCTGCTCTAAAAGCACTAAATTCAAACAGACCAATCAGAAAGAAGGGCATGCAAATCAGAGCAGCTATGTTCCGCCTACGTTGAAGAACCCACCAATGGCTGTTTAGGTGGGCGGAGCTCTGGGGACAGCAGCGCAAGATTCAAACTGAACATGGCTGCGGGGAAGGATGTCGATGAAAACACACAAAATAGAAGGTAAAATAAAACTATTACCACCAGTTAGTGTTTGTTTGTGTGGAAACGGGAGAAGACGCGATACTTCTTGGAGCTTTAATTTAACCTTTACTACTTCTTATAGGAGTTTATGTGTGCTTTGTTTCATGAATAGCAACAACAGCTTTGAAGTGAAGCTAACCACCTAGCAAGCACAACGTTAACTTTCCCTGACAATTAAGACTAAAATAGGAGACAGGATACCGAGTTTTTCTAAATGTTTACTGACGTCAAAATATCCGGATGAGCACACAAAGGTCAGTCTAAGGTTTCTAGTCGACATTAGCATCTGATTCCCAGCTTTAGCTTTCTTTTAGAGAGGACCAGTTCTAACCCACTGCTGTGGTTAAATCCGAACCGAAAAGTTCTGACTTAACGTTCCTGAGATTCAGTTTGTGATGTTTAAATCTAAATTAGTTTTGGAAAAATCTCCAAAAAGGTGCTATGAAATTTCTTTTCTTCATTCAAAACTAAACTAAAACTTTGCTTAAAAAAGCAAAAATTGAGCAAATATTTATTTCATGTTCTATTTTTAATAGAGAGTTTATAGTTTTATTTGTCCTTGGATTGGTGTAGATCTGCGCTTTATTTCCTCCCTCTAATACTCTCACCAACTCTTAGTTTGTTGTCATTTGAATATATATGTGTGTTTTATTTAGGTATTGTTTATAATATCTATTTAAAATTTATCTATTGTTTATTTATGTACTACTGGATATGTCCTTGTTTTCAATCAGAGGAAAAGTACGTTATTATAATTTCACTCAGCTAATTGTCAGGATTCAGCAACAAGTGGGGGTGGGCAGCATAAAGTCTGTTTCCTAATTTTTTTCCTGATCCTGTTTTTGTTGCTGATATTTGAACCTTTACCTCAGTCAGGTAAAGATGCTTTATTCTGGGTTATGTTATTTTTCCTACCAATTAACTCTCATACTGTTGTGTTTGTCTTCCTCTTAGAAGCATGGTGACCCACAGTGAGGAATTACCTGGTGCCTCTTATTCTGTCAGACCTCCGGTCATCTTCAACCCAGATTTCTTTGTGGAGAAGCTCCGCCACGAGAATCCTGAGGCTTTCCTGGAGCTCGTACTCAGTAACATCACCCGGCTTATTGATCTTCCTGGGACGGAGTTCGCCCAGCTCCTCGGCGAGGAGGGGCCTAAGACCCCAACAGCGGGAAACGGAGGCTTTTTCCGTTCTCTTAACTTCCTTAAACGAAAAGGTACAGCTTACCGACATCACATGAAGAAGAATACAACTGTATTTGTGATGTGTTTAAAAGAAAAAGGGGATACCATATTTTGCATTATTACTGTCGCATGTTGTCCTTTCTTTGAGTTCTGGAAAGTGTTTGGATTTGATGGTCCTCAGTCTGTTGAGCCTACAGTATTCAAAATCCATTTTTGTTAAAAGGTCAGACTGTCTGTAAAGTGATGGCTCAATAAAGGATTTGATTCAAACACTAGAAGCATGTCCTTCTAGGTGATAATCGCTGCTAGCAGACGGCTCACGTGGCAGCAGGTCCAAACACAGCAGGGCCTATGGACAAAACGGTCGTCCTTATTTTTACACGCAAGCAGCCGTGTCAGCAGTAGGGTGTGAACTGGCAACAACTGGTGATATGATATGTATCAGGATACCATTTATCCCAATATATCCTGATACATTGACAATAAGGATTAGCGTTTCTAATATCGTTTATCCTTATCATGATAAGTTGCTGATCAAGAACTTTGATTTATCATCTAATCGATAAATTAGACTCAATGATGATTTAAAAACGTCAGAAACTGGGTGAGTTTTCAGAATTTATTCATTTTTTTTGTTTCATTTTCTTCCCATTGGGGTGTTGACAAATTAGAAGAATAACATAAATGTGTGTACCAGGATATGTTTAGTGGTATAAATAACACTTCTTTATGTAAATGCAATCTGCTAAAAGCTGAATTTTAATTTGTTTTATTCTTCAAGACTATTATTTGTGTTTGTAGGGCACAGCTGACTGCTGTGGTCAGAAGACATCTATAGATTTACCTGAGAAAGACTGAAGAAGTGATGGGTTTAAAGCTCACCTTTATCCTTTTCACAATAAAATAACCTAATTGTGGGAAAGATTTTGATTCTCAGCCCTCATTAACGATAAATTGTGATTTTATTTTATTTTTTTTCAGCTGAACAATAAGCTCTTTCTTATGTGATGTGCTGTCAACTAGCAGTTGGAGCTTTAGGAGTTATATAAAAGTAAGGCAATGACATGGATGTTTGAATCTAAATATTTTTTACTTTCAAGATCAGTTCAGCTGTATTTTAAAACAATACCAACATTTTCAAAAGAAACATTGCAAATTTGACAGAATCGACTTTTAGTTTATTTTTTCTTACATCCATAGTCAACAGTCATGATTTGAACCAATCAGACTCTGATCTGGTTCAGTTGTTTCTGTAAAGTGCTTTGAGATGACATGTGTTGTGAATTGGTGCTATAGAAATAAATAAATGGAATTACCTTATGTTTTGGCTCTGCTCTATTAAAGGTCTTTTTAAACTTGAACTTCACCTCGTTGGTTCATCTCGTGTGTTTTGTTGCCTCCACAGATAAAGGCGTGGTCTTTGGAACCCCTCTGACTGAGAGCTGCATCGCTCAGATCTATCAGCTTATCGAGTACCTCAGCAAAAGTAAGACATCGTCTCACTCAGCTCGCTGAACGCTCTCCTCCCTCAGGACTAACGTGACTGCAGCACAGATTAACAGCGAGGAGGTTTTGTTTATTAGTTTGATGATTCTGGTTCTGGCATCCTTTTGTTTTCATGCAGACAGTTTGTAGGTGTGAGTTGTGTTTTATGCACCTTGGCAGTGAACCAGCTGTAACACAGCAGCAAGCTGGAGGCTGTAGTACTGTCTAAATGTTCTCCCTGCAGATTCATTTTTTTTTTCACCACAACGTTCCGTTTGCTTCCATCCATCTGCTTCCTCCATGCATCCTTCAGTCAGTCTGTTCATCTGTCTTCATCTCCTACAGACACATTTTAACCCCGTCTTCTCAAACGTGCTTCTAACGCTCACGGTGGAGAAAATGTTTTCAGTTTATTTTCTGGACTTGGCTCAGACGTGTGATGCTGAAATCATTGTCTGCTCAGATCTACATGTGGAGGGGCTGTTCCGGGTCCCGGGGAACACTGTTCGGCAGAACGCCTTAAAGGAGCTCCTTAATAGCGGAGCTGATGTCGACCTGGAGGCTGGAGATTTTCACCCCAACGACGTCGCCACGCTCCTTAAAACGTTTCTGGGGGAGCTGCCTGAGCCTCTGCTGACGCACCGACACTTCCATGTGCACCTTAAGATAGCCGGTAGGAGCACGCATGTCCCGCTTCAAGATATGCATGAAAATGAATACAATTAGTCACAAAGAACCAAGATGCACATTTAAACCAACTTTGTTCCAGACATGACTCTGTTTGATGAGCAAGGCAATAAAACCTCTGTACCAAACAAGGAGCGTCAAATCGAGGCCCTGCAGCTCCTCTTCCTGTTGTTACCTCAGGCCAACCGCTCGCTGCTCAAGCTGCTGCTAGACCTGCTCTACCACACAGCCAAGCAGCAGGACAAGAACAAGATGTCCGCCTACAACCTCGCTCTGATGTTCAGCCCACACGTCCTCTGGCCCCGACACGTAAGATGTTAAAAGTTAGATATCCAAATCGTTTACCTTTTAAAATATCACCACCCACTATCTTCTCCTGCTTCAGATGACGGCTGGAGACCTTAAGGACAGTTTGAAGAAACTGAACAGCAGCATGGCCTTCCTCATCAAACACTCGCAGAAGCTCTTCAGGGTGATTGGTTTCTACACACAATCTAATTGTCTCGTTAGTGATCCAGCAAGCTGACAAGATGGAAACAAACTCAAACAGAACAGGAAGATGTGCAGCAGGTTTCATGTGTGTTGCTTGGCTAAATAACTTGTTCCTGATTGTTGTTTTTTTAAATTTTGTGGGTTGTTCAGGCTCCAGTCTACCTACGGGAATATGCCAGGGTCCACTTCACCGGGACCAAGGTTCTGCAGAGTAAGGTGAGGTTTAAGAGCAGAGGAAAAATAAGTTTGGCTTCTTTTAGAGCGTTTTAATATTAAATGTGTTCAGATTTTTCTTTTTTTTTTTTTTTTTTACAAAGTTAGCTGATCTGATTTCTAAACAGATATGATCAATAAAATCAGTTCAGTCTAAGGATGTATAAACAAAATCAACATGATAACTTTAATAGTTTGTTATATTAAAAGTTATTATATCTGATTATTTGATAAGGTCCACTCAGGATTTTCTTTCAATGCTAAGATGTTGAAGCCATCAACTAGAGGTCGCTTCTATTTAAGCAGTCTCACTGGTATTTGTTGGAGAAGTAATGCCAGAGTGGAGGCATGCTAGAGCAGAAACATGAATGTATCCAGAGTCCGGTCCGGGAATATTTCCACTGGTTAATGTATAAAAAGATTCAGAATGAACTTTCTGTGGTTCTGTTTGTAAATATTAACACTGGATAAACTTTTTTATTATCAGCTAAATAGCTCCCATTTATACATGCTGCACAGCAAAGCAGCGTTGACTTCTTACTTGGCCTTGGAAGGTGAAGATGTGATAAAAAATTGGAGGGCATTACACAAATGTTTGAGACGTATAGAAAAAGAAATGCTAGCAATTAGCTAAAACAATAGATGGGAAGGATTTAGTGAGTTAATGGACTTCATAGTAGCTTGATATAAGCCAGACTGATAGTTGTAGTTCAACTTGAATAAGAAGTATTCATCTGAAAGGGTTTCTGTGGAAAGTGTTCCCAAAAAGGAGGGATACTGAAGAATGATTATTCCAGGTGATTTGGTAAACGACCAAGTGGCACCGACCTCCTTTTATCCAATCAGAGTAGCAGCTGTGATGTATCGCATTCTTGATTTGTTTCACAACTAGTGGAGTTAACTGATAAATTAACACACAAACATTTTTCTCATCCATAAAGGTAAACCCTGCGTCCTTTTGCTCGCTTTTCAAAAAAAGAAATGGAGACTATTCATTTTTTCCTCTACACTGTCGCTAACATGCATGCTGGGTGTGAGGGATTGCTGTTAAATTAATGAGTTAAAGCAATCGGCTTGTTTTCCTCAGATAGAAAACCTTTAACTGATCTGACTGTGATTTGATTGAATTGTCTTAATAAAGAGCATTGAGATGACGTGTTGTGAGTTGGCGCTATATAATTAACCTGGATTGAATTATTCCAACTACAACCGGCGCAGGCATGTTTATTCCGCAGCTGGTTGACATCATACACGTCACTGCATGTCATTGGTTCCAAACATTTCTGTATTCCAGGCTAAAACATCTATTGGTTTCTGGGAAGATGTATTTTTGGGAGTTTGTTTTAAAGCTACAGTTTGTCATTTTCAGCGACATTTAATGGTCAGACTGTAGACTGCAGCGACATGAACGGCGACATTGATGAGCCGATACCAACACAGGAAAAAGCATTAATATCAGCCAAAAATATCAGCTGGCTGATACATTGTCTGTCTCTACAGCTGACTGATTAATATTACAAAAATAAAGATGTACTTATTTTAATGCAGTGTATTGTTAAAAAATATATATTTAGTCAATCATTTTATGTAAAGATCATCTTGGTACAAGAGAAAGTGGCTGCTTATCAATGAATCGTTAATTGATCGATGAGCTCAATCAGCTTTAGGTTCATTCATTAATCGATAACCAGTTGATGCAAAGTTTATTGTTGTCAAACGCTTGGCTGTAATAAACAGGAAGTATGAAACTAGTGTGGACAACAACTCCGTAACGGACAAAGGTTGTAATGAATGTGTTGCACTTGGCTGTTGTGCTTTATCATGTCAGATAGTATTAGTGATGTTATGAGGCTTCTGGAGATTTAAGAGAGAAATGTGTTTCTAATGCTGCACTGAGGACGACAGCTGCTGCAGCAGCTGATCAGTCTTATCAGGTAAATAGGTTTTAATCTACTCTTTTTGCATATTTAAGAAGGTGAGTTGATTTGAAATGTTCTCTTTCATCAGTTTATTACTTCAGAATGTGCTTAAAAAGCGATGGACACACGTCTGCGTATCTGGTTAAATCAGATGTGTTCCGTATGACGGATCCAAAGAGGGATTTGGTCGATTCTTATTCTACGTTTCCAGTCATTTTTAAGGTGACTGAAACCCTCAGGATAGCAGTGACCTGGTGCTACCTGCTCTGTGCTCCCAGGATGATCTGGACCTGCTGGCAGTCAGCTGCCCGCCTCCCCAGCGGGCAGCGCCGCCGCTGAAGAGGACGGCGGTTCTGGGCCCCGCCTCCCAGGAACAGTGTCAGTCGCCCGCTCAGCAATACACGGAGGAGGCCTTGAAGGAGCTCTTCAGACACGTTCACCATAACATGCCCGACTCTGCCAAGAAGAAGAAACTCGTCCGACAGGTTGAAATCACTTTTAGACTCCATCTTCCTAAAATAGAGGCATAAACATGGCTGCTCATCATCAGACAAACCTGCTGCTGAATGTTATTCACGTCCAGATCTTTCTGTTCTGTGTTCAGCTTGTTAAACAGACTCATTCAGGAACATCTAATGAGAACCAGCTGGTCCCTCCGGCTGCCAGCAAGAAGCACCCACGTTCCCGCTCCTTTGGTGGCCTGATCAAGGTGAGGAAGGAGTCTGGCAGACTAACAGTCAAACTTTTTAAAACACTGTAACTGATGTAGCAAAGATCCATGCAAGTTTTTCCTGCCTTTAAATCCTTCCACCTGAGCTACGAGGCTCCTCCAGAGGTACCAGCTTTCTTACCAGGACATTCAGGCCGTTACTCAAACTTTCAATCAGCTTAACAGCTCCAGAAATTATTACAAAAAATGACTGGTTGATTTGGATGCCTAGACTTGTGCTGATGTCGAGGGAAACGCTTGAAAGGTTTTAAGGTGACGTCGACTGACGCAAGCTAACATTAGCTTTTAGTGACTGAAGTCGTCACCTGATTTATGTACTGAGGTGAAGGTGAGTCAGTACTGTGATTCAATGAAAAGTAAAGTGTTGGTACCCGACACTAGGAAGAAAGAACTGCTGCCTGTTGAAATGAATCCTATTCTTTGTTAAATATTTAAAAAACTTGAATGAAAAAGAGGGAAATGCTAAATTATGAGAAATAAAAAATGTCTGTTCCTTTTGAAGGGAGTGAGAAAAAAATATGACTTTGAAGAATTCAATCCCTGATAATGTATAACAGCTAGACCTCCTGCTCCACTGCTTCATACGGCACAGATTAACAGTAAGTCACTCGTAGCAGGGAGGCGAACACATGCGCTTTTACCAACAGAAAAGAAGCACGACCTTTGAAGGCACTAGCACAGCGGCCACAGGAAGGTTCTGGAGGATTCCTGGCAAACAGGCCGTTCAACAAAGTTTTCCTTCTTTTTCCTACCCCACAAACTTCAGTAAGTTGGCAAAAAAAATATTAAAAAGGAACTTTTCCTTCAAGCTGAACTCTTGCAGCGTTTGTGCATTCACAAACACACGTGAATCCAGCTTGTGCGGCTCTTGCCTAAATCATTTGAGTCAGACCCAAAACGGGTCGGCCAATCACTTTGCAGTATTAGGATTTGAGGCGGGACATAAAAGTGTAAGGAAACCAAGAGCTGCCGAGTCCACAGCTGAACCAAAATCCACCGTAAATAAATTCCGGTTTCTCATGGCTTCATTTGTTAGCATGATGCTACACATTATCAGCCTGGTTCAGAGCTCTGTGAGCTAAATGTCACACTTGGCTTCAAGGTATTCAGATAAAGGTGGTTGGATTCAAATGCTCACCACACTTTTCAGATATTTATTATGGGAAAACAACTTGTTATAAAAAAACATATTTTTCCAGTTTGCAGTTTTCCAATACTGTGTTGGTCTTGAGTTTTAATTCCAATGAATGACATTGGATTGTTTTATTGGGACATAATGGAGCTTTAGAGGTAATCCCATATATAAAGTCCAGGCTAACTGTCATTTTGCTCAGAAAAATTCGATCATAGATTTTCTGCTTTATACCTGTTTTTGTTTTGCTCTGGTATCAGAGAAAAGCTCGAGGCGACCAGATGAGAGACAGACACGTGTCCCCTGAAGCTGCTGGAAGGAAACTCGGTAAAGAAAACATCCTCCTGCAGTCGGTGAGCGAAACCTTTTGAGTCTCAGTTCAGTTCTTGTTTTGTTCTGCAACATGTCTTTTCTTTCACAGATTTAAGATATTTCCTTTGATCATGTGGATCATTGTAGTCGATGCTCCACTAGGGGGCACTGCCTGTGCATCGTTTTATGCCATCTTTCTTATTTTCTGTGCCTCTATGCATGTCTCTGCAGGTCAACAGCCCGTCGGTTGATCCTGTCTTGGGGAAAGCAGGGCTGGTCGTTAAAAATCCAGACTTTACTTTTCAAGGACGAACTGCTCAAGGGTTCTGAGGTATGGCTGCGCTTTTCAAATACAAGCTGTTGTAGAAACATTTTGGATGAAAACTTAAAATCACATTAATTCTGCTGGATTTTATCAGCAGCTGCATTAAATGTTTGTAAGGAGTCAGTAAGATTTTAATGATCCAAAATCATCATTCTGAGTCATTTAGTTATGACCTTATGTCGACGAGAAGTACGTCTTTAGACCAGAAGAGCACTTCAAAGCCCCCCCATCCTCCCTCCTCACCTGCTTCAAGTTATCCTCAACAAAGACACCAATGTATCGTGTTATTTATATAGATATATATATATATATATCACATTAACAGACCCTGTGGTTCCTGAACAAAAAATGCAATTAGAATAATTTCGTTCTACAAGTTACTTTTTTAGCAAGAAAAAAAAAGTGTCATCACTATTAATTTGATCAAACTTCATGAGTTTATTTCGAAGGTAAATTATTAACACAAGACCTAAGTTTACAGAACACAATCAAGCCTTCATCAATGCTTTTTTTTTATAGAACTGAGGTGAAATATTTGCAATTTCATGTAAAGGTACCGTAGAACGGGAGCAGGGTGCCGCCATTTTTACAATTGATGCCAAAGAATGCACAGCAGAGGTCGGCACTGAAATCAAAATGGGAATTCAGTAAAAACCCATTAAATCCACAGAAATTAGGTTTAAGTTTCCTCCAAAACTTCTGGTCCAAACTTTATTTATTTTGTGTTTGACAGATTTTTATTGACAAAAATATGGACATTTAAGAGAATGTAAACATCTGTATAATCAGCAATAACAGGTCAGTTAGAGTACAATGTAACTATTGAAACACCTTAAGTCATAAAATAATTTAACAAAAAGATTTAAAAATTCTTCTTAACTAACTTCCAGTGTTTGGTGTAGAAATGATGTTTCTCTGAAACTCGTTTAATGTCCAACTGGCCTCAGCTTGGATTCAGCAGAAAACCTTCCTTGATTTTACATGAAACCATTTAATGTTTACCTGTTGATCTGAGACTGGTTTATTCTTAAGGTTTGTTTGTTTCTCAGCAGGACTCCTTCCGTCGGCCCTGGAGGTCCTAATGTGAAACCCGGCGCTCCTGCTTGCATCAGACCGGGACCAATCATAATGCATGTGAATCTTTCCCTCTAATATATGTCACACTGAGCCAGCAGAGCCACACTAACACCTGTTGACTGCGTGCAACAGGTGGTTTATAAATGAGCATGTTTTATTTAGAATAACAACATGTTAGGTTATAGATCAGAGCTGCAATTATCCGTGTTAGAAATACTAGCGTGCTGCTGTTAAACCACTGGTGCACCGAGACACACAGGCTGTGTATAAATGTTGTACAGATCCTTTTATAAACAGTGTATATCTTTTTTACAGGAGTTGTGGGTGGGTGGGGGATTTTGGGAGCTGTTTTTATGACAGTTAAGTGACTGAATGGTACTCTTTGTTTTTAGGGACATCCTGATTTTTTTAAATACTTTAACTGAACAGCACCTCCGTCAAGCGAAAGCATCGACTCAAGTTAAAGAAACAGCTTATTTTGAGATATTTTATTTATTCTTATCTGGGTTCTTTGATGGCAGGAAGTGTGTGAAGGATTAGTTGGTGGTGATTGAGGAGAACTTGTGGGAAAAGGCGTCTTGAAAGCAGCTTAAGATGGAAGAAAGGAAGAAAGGGTTTTAATTAAATCGAAGAAAATAACAGAATCAATATTTTTGTTTTTAGTCCGGATGCCTTTAGTTCTCAGACGTTTGTCCACTTCTTGCTATTTAACTAAATCACAGTTTAAAAGCAGAATAGATGTGCAATCTTTATCCTTCATGGAACCGATCACTGAGCTCCAACATGGCTGCCACAGTCAACTAGTCTGTTTAAAGAAAGGAGGCCACTTTTCTTCTGATTTCTGTTTTCAGAGCTTATCTGAACCTTGAACTCCTCTCTATCCGTCTGCTATCAGGTGACAGAGATATTTCTCTGTTAAGATGGATTCTTAATGTGTTGGAAATGTGCTGCTGTTGTTTCCTGTTTGGACTGTAGGAAGTTCTGTGGAAGTGGGAAAGATGGGATGTTGAAAGTGATGGAAGGGCTGAACCTGACAGAAGGTCAATAATACACCTCAGTGTTTATCCTGCAGTCAGATTTTTTATTCTTTTTTGACACGTCTGTTTTATTTGGCGTTTTAATCTGATGTTTGTCTAAAGATTCAGTCTCAACCTCTTTGTTGGTGTTAAGGCTGATGCTTTTAAAACTGTTAATATAAGATTTCACTTTTGGTTCACAGAGAACCTTTTATTAAGAACCCATGAGGTCAGTTTTGTGTCTTAAATTAAAACTGTTACATTTCGCTGTGAATTTTAGTTTTACAGTGAAACTGAAGCCCTCATCAGAGTAAACTGGCTACATTAACAGGATAGGAAACCTACAGCTGACCTCATCCGGCCCAAATCTGAAAAGTTTACACCTTTTTTGTTTTTTTGTTTTAATAATCGGGGGTGTTACGAAATGTTAACAGGTCACCGTTGGGCTAACCGGTTCTGTTTGACTTGTGCTAAACAATACTCCCAGCATCGTGCTGAATTAATAATCTGTGACGTTTCTTAATATGTGCTTTTAACTGTGGTCACTGTTTTATTTCTCTAAATGTAAAATAAGCTAACCTTGTACAGTGTGTTCCTGAGCAAACCATCTACTGGTGATTAAATGTTTTCATTTCGTACCAAACAGTGTTTAGTGCCACTTTATTCCTATGCAGTACTTTGTTTCCCCACTTAGATAGAAAACTTTGAATTAATATGACCTGGAGAGGAGAGTCTGGCTGATAGTTCAGGAGGAGACGGATCGTGCAGCTGCTGCCATAAAGCAGTCGCTGCACCGGTCTGTCGTGATGAAGGGAGAGCTGAGCGAAAAGGAAAAGTTCTCGATTTACCGGTCGGTCCACGTTCCGACCAAAAGAACGAGATCCTGGATACAAGCGGCTGGAATGAGCTTTCTCTGCAGGATGGCTGGGCTCTGCCTTAGAGAGAGGGTGAGGAGCTCGGTCATTCAGGAGAGGCTCGAAGTAGAGCCGCTTCTCCTTCACATCGAGAGGAGCTGAGGATGCTCGGACAGCTTTTACGGATGCTCCCTGGACGCCTCCTTAGGAGGTTTTCCAGACACGTCCCACCGGGAGGAGGCCCAGGGGACGACCCAGGACACGCTGGAGGGACTATGTCTCTCGGCTGGCCTGGGAGCACCTTGGGCCTCCCCCAGCGGAGCTGGAGGTGAATGCTGAGGAGAAGAAAGTCTGGGAGTCTCTGCTGAAACCGCTGCCCCCACGATAAAGCGGAAGACGACGAGTACGAGTAATATGACTTTATTATCTACTTGCACTGTCTCTATAAAGTGCCTCGAGATGAAATATGTTGTGAGTTTGCGCTACATAAATAAAATATTATATATTGTACATATTGTAAGTTCTGGAAAAATATGTTCTTTAGTGAAGTGAAATACCATCATAGAATAGAAAAATCAGTCGCTTGTTAATGGACACACCAAAGACGGAAGCGTGTCGGAGTCCCAGAAATCAATTTGGATATGTCTGCAGGAACCCCCCCCCCCCCATTGCTATTATTGCCCCAGAAATAACAGAGTCCAGCCCCCCTGGAGATGTCAGGATTTTTTCCTTTCTTTGTGGCAGATTATGGCTAAATGAGTCATTCGGTTCAGTAGCACAAAGGACGCAGCTGGGCCCTGGCTGTAGCCAGTTTGTTTTCCTTAACTTCTGAAGCCTGGTTAAATGAACCCTTCATACCAAATCATCAGGGAGAGGACAATGTGAATCCATCAGAGCTAATCACTGATGTACAGGGTTATATGAAAAGCTGGTAAAGCTGTGCCCCAAGCTGACGACAGTCACACTTTAAATCTGTGGGTTATTGGTAATGTAATTAGGTTCAACATTACTGCATGCACTTCAACACATCCTCTGGTGTGAAATGTTTGTCCTCATTTTGTATTCTTTGGTAATGCAGCACTGGAAAAAAATAAAAGGCAGAAGCCTGGTTTCTGTGGAGATTTGGTGTTAGCGACGGGTACCAAGCCCAGGCTGCATTTGAATTTCAAAGCCTTGTCAGCATATTCATAATAGACTACTGAGTAAGCTCTGTGGCAGCTTATGGCATTTCAGTTCTGCTAGTCTCATCAGAAATCTTCTCCTAAACTCAATTTCTTCCTTGGCTCTGAATTTTGAAGAAAACTATGATTACACTGAAGCACTTTACCGTTTCATTCTAATGTGAGCTATTTTATTTGGGTAACAAAGGTACCGTTAATTATACATTTAGTTCAGGCATTCCTGCAGAGAACAGTCAGGCTGATATTTATAGGGGTTGTATTAAGATTGAATATAAACTTTGATAGAGTTAAGAAGTCTCCTTAACGTTGTTTGAGGAAGTTTCTGTGTTGAAGCAGAAATTGAGGTTGATAAACTTTCTTGTCTACAGCGTTAAAGATCCATCAAACATGTTAGCAAGCTACGCATGTTAGCTCTGATGCATTTGCTGCTAGTGAATATATTAGCTGTGGTTGTCAGGGTTTAAATATCATCCTGTAAGAATAGATTAAAAAGATTTGTTAAAAACTACAAAAACTTATATCGAAGCTTTGGTCAAACCAGATTTGAAGAGAGGTAAAAAGAGAACATGCTAATCATGAGAGTAAACAGCTCAGGTTTGATTATCACAGTCACATCAACATGTTCCTCAAGGAGGATCTCACCTCCTCATTAAGCTAATTGTACTGGATAGGCAACGCTAGTGTTTTCACTTTTCACCTCTAGTGTTCATGTCTTTCCTGCTCCTAAGTTATTGCACACCTGCTCTAAAAGGTGAAGTTACCTTTTCTACATGCTAAAGCCTCGTGTGACGCAACCCTGGTCTATAGTAACAAACATCAGCCATTTTTACAGAATGAAGGAACTGTTGCAAATCAATACAAATATTAATTCTAACCAATGCATGTGTGAAATACAATCTCACTTGTGATCACAGAATATTGCCCAATTATAGTTTGGTGTTTAGCACTGTTGGTGTTAAAATACTGTGATATTCTTTAATGCTAACATGGATCAGTTCAGTAATAATCAGGTGTCTTTGCTTGTAACTTTTCTGCATATTTTATAGAAAGATTAAGGATTTGATCAACTTTAAAAGGCTACATCTTTCATGATGTTTATGAGCTGATGACTGTTGGACAGGGCAGGCCCAGGGTTTAACTAAGCCACTGCTTAGGACTCCAGGTCAGGTAGGGACCCCAAGATCAGTTCATTGTTTGTTTTTTACATTTGTGATTTCTATGGCATTTGGTAGCAAAAAACACAGAATTTCATAATTAAGTTCTACAATTTTAAAAATCAAATATCTTTCATCTTGTAGAAAAATTACTTATACATGAATAAAGAAATATTGGTGGAAATAGACAAGAAAGGTCCAGTGTACATTTATTTAAGACAAACACAAAGATAAGCTTAAATTTTATTGTTTAATCTTCTCTGTTTTTGTAACATTTCTTTTTGTATTTTATTGATCAAAACTATTTTTTGTTGTTTTATTTTTTGCACCAAGCATGTTCTATTTGTAAAAAATAAACGGACAAAAATATCACCTGTTGATTCTGAAAATATGAAACACTATTGTGTGTTTTTAAGCAGTTTTATTTAAGTAAATAAGCTGGAATATGACTAAGAAAATTTTAAACACTCACTAAAATTAAATGTGTGAATTCTACACAGAAATATTGATCCAGACAGACTGTGCACACAGCTTCAGCTTAACTGGTTACTTTTTGCAGTGAACACAGTAATTAGCGTTTCTTTAAAACAACTGGAGCTGCTACAGTCAGCTGAGGTCCTGTTTAGGTTCATTCAGCCTAAGGTAGAGCTCAGTTGTTGGAACTAACAGCTTCCTTCTCGCCTTCCCAGCTTGTCAAATGTGTACAAGGTAGAAATTCAAATGTTTACATCTTGTAAATATCTTGGTATTTTAACTGATGAGAGTTTATCTTACAAATTACCCATCCATAAGCTGATTTCAAAGTTTATAAGTGAGAATTGGTTACTTTTTTTTTTTAGAGATAAATGATTTACTTTGCAAGTTAGAAAGGATTTGATTGGCTCTACATATTTACCCTGTTGGACTATGGAGACCTGTTTTTTATGCATGCTGCCAGTAAGTTTACAAAGAAATTAGATACTGTTTATTTATGTCTTATCTCTGGTTGCAGCTATAATGTATATCAGTCTTTCTTATATGCAAATGCACATTCTCCGCCCCTCTTTTATTGTACAAATGTGATTGATTTACAGAGATGTTTCATCTCTCCCTAACATTGCCTGCCTTTTCGCTGTTTTGCTTTAGTTTCCCAGTCGGATACTTCATAGTGATCACGACTTGCTCTCGGCTGCCTGCCTCTCTTCTCATCTCGTCCGTGGAGCCCTGGGCTCTTTTCTTCCTCAAGGGAGGAGAGTGCATGTGGGCGAGAATGAAGAAGGGTAGGGACAGAGCAGCGGGGGGGTGGGGGGTGAGTTAGTGGACTGCCACTGTCTCTAGAAGTGGCGGCTCCTGCTTCTGCTGTTGCTGTATAGATGGGAGTTCATTCTGGGTGCTGGTGTGTGTGTATTTGGGGTGGGGGGGCTTGTGGGAGGAGTCTTGCTGCTGTTATTTGTAAAAGCTTTTGATGGATGATTACTCTGGGTGTGTGAGATAGAGTGAGAGAGGGAGTCCCCCCCCCCCACCTCTTTTTTTCTTTTTCTAGTGGCTCACTGTTCGCTGCACAATGACTCAATGAAAAGTGGAGGGGAGAGGCAAGTGCACTGTACAGCTGCAAGAGAGAGAGAGAGAGAGAGAAAGCAGAGAGAAGATTCAGGGGAGCAGAAGAAAAGACACCAATTGGAGGAGCTGGAAAGCTGGGGACAAGTAGAAGAAGAGGATCCACTTGTCCTTTTCCTCTCTCTTTATCTGTCTGAGATTCCTCGCTGGGATCAAGTGGCCATTGAACTGTGCTGAAAACATTTTCCTGCTCCTTCTGTCCACTTTCCAAAGACAGCTGAAGTGTTGGTGTGGTGACAGGAGGAGGTGGATCAGATCATTCAGCTGATAAACCTGGAGAGTCGTGGAAGAGAGCAGGATGCCAGAAGGAGCCAGAGAGGATAGAGTCGGGTCAGCAGGCTGTGGGAGGATGAGTCGGGGTCTGGTGTGGGCTGTCCTGGTGCTCCTGGTGGGTCAGGGAGCCGCCGGAGCGTGCCCCTCTCCCTGCAGCTGCCTGGGGAACACGGTGGACTGCCACGGCCGGGGGATCCACTCTGTCCCCAGAAACATCCCCAGAGGGACTGAGCGCCTGTAAGTAGTCCAACACGCCTGGATTTCCTTCTGCTTCTCGTCCTCCTGAGGACCATGATCTCACCTAGACAGACAGGCGAGGGGAATCCTTCAAAGTGACGGCATTCTGCCGCTTTCACTTAAAGAAGAAACAACCAATTTACACCTGAACTGCCTTAGAGTTTAAGTTCTCAATCAGGGATTATAAAAGCTGCCCAAATATAATCCAGCAAGCTCTTAATAAAGGTTGGTTCAAAGTGTGTTTCTGAGCTGCCAACGAATCTGCAGCTGTGGATGAAATTAGTAGCGTGACCCAGTTGCTGTGTAGTTATCTTACTAAATGGTTTTCTGCTCCCTCCTGACCAGTCATCTCTTTTAAATTGATTTCTCATAGACACTTTGATGCTGTTCTGCAGCATCGCATCCTGGCTGCAATAATACATTTATCATGTTTGTTCTGGTGCGTCTTCACTTTTAAGGACATATTTATGTTCTTTTGTATCAATTCACCAACTCTGCTCTTATTTATGTTTCTCACACATTGCTATGCTAGAAAAAAACTAACCAGGGCCCCATTATCTGGGTAAAACAGATTGAGATTTTTGTCAAATTTAAGCAAAAGATTTATCCAAAAATAATATAATTCCAGTTTAATTTTTGAAACAGGGTTTGAAGACTCTGCAGAGACATTTTAGACCCTTTGTTCAGTGGCAGTTTTTGACAACATTTTCCAGGGGGGGCAGTGTTTGTTAATGGGTAGAGCAAAGAATGGAAAAGAAAACAAAATTAAAAAAAACAGAGAGGAAAAATGCATTGTATAATTTGTGAGACACATATGGAGTATATACTTTTTCTATTGTTGTATATATAATAGTAAAATGTGATCTAGATCTGACACTTTGAGAAACTTCTTAATCAAAGAAATGGTTTGAGAGTAACTTTGCTGTTTTGTTTGACTTAAAAAATGATTCTTTATTTTGTGCAACATTTTAATGTTTTTTAAAAGATTTTTTTCCAAAATGTTTTTCTCTAAGATTTTTACGAATATTTTTTTCCTAAATGGTGTATTACAGATCCCATTCCCTTGACCTCAGATTTAATGATCTTAACTGTATTTTCCACTGTTTCTTTTTTTCTCTCCATTCTTGGAGCTTTTCCTCGAGGAGACGAGTAGCGTTCTCAGGGTGAACGTGTTTGTGTTTATACCTGGTGAGGTTATGTGTTTATTTCAGGTTCCAGAGTGCTTGTGTGTGAATAATTGATGACTGTCAGGGGTGCTGGAGGAGATATGTTATCCTGTCTCTGCTTTGGTTTACTGAAGCATGGAGGAGGGCTCTTCTTTGAGGGGGACAGATTCACGATAGGGGCCCCGGCCAGGAGTCAAAGGGCCTGGAAAAGCTCCCAACCCTCAGTCTTATTTTTCTACATGAAGAGTAAGATAGAGATTTAGTGGCAAATGTTAAACATTATATCTCTTTTTACATGTTAAATCTGTCTGTCTGTCTGTCTGTCTGTCTGTCTGTCTGTCTGTCTGTCTGTCTGTCTGTCTGTCTGTCTGTCTG
>JAUZNJ010054626.1:0-29410 GCA_034780135.1 Jordanella pulchra | reverse complement strand
ATAGATAGATAGATAGATAGATAGATAGATAGATAGATAGATAGATAGATAGATAGATAGATAGATAGATAGTCAATAATCATCCACTATCATTCATCACGTCATTTTTGTACCGTTCATTTGACCCCACCCCCTGACTTCCCTCCGGTTAATCCTACAGCATCAGCAGGCAGCAGCGGACACCAAGGCTAACAAAGCGCTACTTGACTTCAGTTGAACAGGTTCTTAGCTAATCACTACGTAAGTTCGTTTTATTAATAAACAATAGGAAGATATATTTTATGTTTGGGCATTTACTTTGCAATGAAATTGATTTGGTTTATTTTTTAATAATAGATTTTTTTTTACCGACGCTTTGCCAATGCTAGCCACCTAGCTAACGGAACGATTAAGCTCTTCTTGACTTCCGTTATGCTAAGCTAATTCTTCTTAGCCAACTGGTCGTTACCGGTATGTTGGTTTAGGTAAATAATTGTTTTGTTTGGTTTTTAAAACAAAGACAATAATGTTGTGATGTGTTGTAAATCTTATATATAGTCCATCAGCACTTCTGGACCCTAAATATCACATGAAAATGACTCTTAAGCTACATCTTTCCGTGGCTAGTTAGCGTCTGCAGCTAACTTCAGGGTTTTTGTAAACAGAAAATTATTATGACTGACTCAAACCAGGTCATAAAGCACCACATTGATTCGCGGAAAGGTGTTGTAAAGTGGGTCAAACGGAATCAAGCCTGGTGCTAGACTTGGCAAAGCTACCGAAGCGGAAATGTATCATGGAAAAAATGGGTTTCTAATTTGCCAAATAAAATAACTGTCCAGAATTGATTGGCGACGCTTACGTTTATGCACATTATTTCTGTTTTGTTGTGTTTAATGTAGAGTATTCATAGCCGCGATCATGATTTGACAGAAAGCCAGGTATTTAGCCCCGGGTGTTGGTTTTAGACGGTTTGGGGTTGTGTCAACACAGCTGAAGACTGCTGGGTGCTCTGGGTTTATCACAGGCGCAGCAGGGCTAGAAAGTTACATAATAAAATGACCCGCCCTGTTTAAGACAGATAACAAACTCTGGTACTGTGACATCTGTTTTTTTTTCTTTCTTTTTTGTTTGTTTGTTTATGTCCTCCAGTCTGTAGCGATGGCAGCAATTAGGAAAAAGCTGGTTATAGTGGGAGATGGAGCCTGTGGGAAAACCTGCCTGCTTATCGTATTCAGTAAGGACCAGTTTCCTGAAGTCTATGTGCCTACGGTTTTTGAGAACTACGTTGCTGACATAGAAGTTGATGGAAAACAGGTTGGTATTCTCTTCTGCTCCTTATTTCAGACACCTTCATGTTAGGTTTGAGCAGGGGACAGCTGCATCAATCCCTTCTAGTTCTTTCATCCGAAAAAGATAGAAATGCTCATCATCCATTCAGTTGCAAATGATACATTTGATTTTTACAAGCTCTTTCAAAATAAAACATTGTTTATGTCCACTTTCTTGTGTAGATGAATTGTCAAATACAACCTTTTCTGAAGATATGCACCAATATGATATTTTGTTAAGGCTTAACCTGCCAATATTAAATTTAGCAAATAACATCTTTTTCTATAAATACTTGAAAAATAGTAAAATGATCATTTTGAATTAGTATGTTCTAAAGTTAAAGCACTCTCTTACTCTACATAGCAGAAAATCTACACATTTAGTAAACTGTTGTGAATAAAGGGTATTTGTAAGTAAGACCTAACTAAAAGGAATACCAGCATCTACAAGGGTGCCTAAAGGTCAATATTTTTGCAGAATAGTGTGCTATAATATACCTTATTCCCAAAAGACCTTTTTTTAAAAAAGAAAGTCATTCAATTTTATTTTTTAAGGCAAAGTTATGTGAAAACTTTCAAATCATCAGTTCATTTAGTACAGCTATGAAGTAGCCTTTCCTTGTTAAAAGGTTATGTAGGATGCCCGATTATTATACGCCTCTTAAGTTGAAAATAGGTTTACTATATGGTGTCGGGATTCTTCTTTCTTCTCTTTCCCAAAACCTAAGTCTTTGCTCTCGATTTAGGATTTTTCTGTCAATGTGAAAATGTGAACATGGGTGGCCCTGTGTTCATAGTGACCTATTAGGAGCACTCGAGTTGAACAGCGCTTCGCCTGGAATGTGGACAAGAGCTTACAGCTGTGCTGATGGGCGGAGCTGGACAGAGCTGTCTGGACCTGAACGAGATGTGTGGCATTGCGTTACATTAAAACAATTATAACCACAATAGGTTAAATAACACAAACAACATGGCAGCCATCTCATTCGGTTGCAAATAGCTCTGTCCATCAGCACAGTGGTAACCTCTCATCCACATTCCAGGCGATGCGCTTCTCACCTCAAAAGCAGTCTGGGTAGGTAAAGGTTTAACCACCTTTGCACAAAATATCACCACCCAGATGTCAATTCTGTTGATACAGGCCAATGAGAACACAGACCCGCCCATGACACGTTTTTCACATCTAGAGAAAAGCCTTGAATCGACAGCAAAGACAGGTTTTGAGAGAGAACAAAAACAACAAATAGAGACCTCTATTTTTGAGAGAAAATGTTTTCATTCTGGTTTCCAAAAAAACAATATTCTTGAGTGAAAATATATTTTTAAGAGCTTTTTTTTTTCCCCCCCTGGGAACCATTTTCCGAATGTCAATTTCTGTTTTATTTATTCTATGACAAATTATATTCCCTCAAAACTTTTTCTTCAGTCTCAAATAACATCAGCTTCTATCATGAAATGTGTTCTCCCTACTATATTTATTTTACTGTTGAAATGATTTTTCTCCTTCAGAACGCTTTTTTCTTGAATTTAATAGAAATTCAAAAGTAACTCAATGCTTGAGGAGTAGTTTATGAGCATCTGTATGGAGTAAAACTGCTTGTAGGAGTATTTATTTGCATCTGTGGACTTTGGTAGAATTATGACACTATATTACTATTATTTAAAAAAAGGAATTATTACGTTTTAATAGCAAATCTAATTATTTTGCTTAGCTATGGTGAAACACTTGGATGGATCCAAATGTTTTAGTCAGCTGATAAGTTGAAACTCTCCGCAGGTTGAATTAGCACTCTGGGACACAGCAGGTCAGGAGGACTATGACAGACTCCGCCCACTTTCTTATCCAGACACTGATGTCATTCTCATGTGCTTCTCTATCGACAGCCCAGACAGTCTCGGTAAGTACAAACTACAATTCTGTAAACATTGTGCTTCATTTTTATGATCTCATTCTCTAGAAAGGGATTTTTACAGTTTATTTAGAATATTAGACAAATAACAAAAAGCTTTGTTTTGTTCTGGAGCTATTTTCCATTTGTTCTCATATAAAGGAAAACCTTTAATTGTGTGCTTCTATTTAATTATAAAGAAATTTTATTTTGCAAAATAGTTCCTTGATCAATATTAGTGTAACGATTGACTTCAATTTAGCTACTGAAAATGATGTAAAAAAAAAAGTGTAGTGTAATAACTTAAATTACTAACTTAACAGTGCAAAAATAAAAAACACTAAGGGGTGAAGACTGGTGAGGGCAATTTCGTGTCCCTTTACGTCCTGATTAGTTTTTTTTTTTTTTTAAGATTATCTTTTAAGCTCTAGTAGCCTTTATTATCTTAGTTTTCAAAGTATAAATACGGGAAAGTGGTTTACAAGAGAAGGAGGAGACATTCGGCAAAGGACAGCAGAGCCTGGACTCAAACATGCGACAGCCACCAATGGTTCAGGCACTTTACCTTTACACCACAGCAGCGTCCCTAAAGGTTGTTTTCAAACACATTAAAAAAACAAGTTGTGTCTTTTATTTATACTTGTTTAAGTCAAGTGTTTTAAGGTCACATGTCTTAAAAAATAAAAAAGTCAAAATCCTGAATAGATAAGTGATTGTGTCAAAGAAATGTATTAAATTGGCAGTTATATGCCAGTAGCCTAGGGATAGATAGTATAGGACATAACCAAAGTACATTTACATCTGCTGTTAAAGTAAAAAACACAAAATTTGGTATTCTGTATCTATATTGTTTAGGGTTATGATAACTCAATGCACTTTTTAATGAAAAGGAAGTTTACTGCTATTACTCAGAAGCCAATTTGGAGCAACAGAAACTCCTAAAGAGTAACTGAACAATACAAAGATGTCTTGGATGCACTCGACGCTCCCTGTTAAGGAAACGTTTTCTTAGGATTACTTTAAGAGAAGTCTATTGGAAAGTATTCCAACGTTTTTGTTTTTTAAACATCTAATAACACATTATTACATTTGATCAATTCTGAGTGGTTCCTATGATACTGCCATGTTTACACTTCTGCTACCTAAATAGTATGATTGAGTATTAAACGTATTAACTTGCAGACTCAGTGTTCACATTATTCTCTATTTAGAATGGGATGTTTATTGTCACAAATGAAATTACATTTGTTGTCATTGCTATGATTTCACTTTGATAGAGGCGTGTCCCAATCAGGCTTTAATGCTTTCTATGTATCAAATAATGTCACCTTTTTTGGGGGTTATGTTTTTATTCTGTAGCGATATGGGAATGATCAATTTGACTGTCGAGCGTGTAATATGTGGATAACTTATAAATACTGAGTGTATTTGATTCATATAGGAACAATTGTGTAACTCAAATTTTGTAGCAGATGCATGAACATTTCAGGATTCTTATTTTCTTTTTTTTCATCTTGATATAGAGGTGTAAATGATGATGGGTTCCTTAAGCTATTTTATTGTTTACACTAAGTTTTGTGTCTTAATATATTTTGATTTTAAAACCCTAATTTTTGTTTAGTTATACATTTAAAGGTGACAGTTTAAGTTACATGCTATTACAGCCCTGTACCACATCCTTTAAATACATGTCTGGTAAAAATCATCGGGAAGGTTGGCGTCTCTGATACCTTATGAGTTCTTCAAATATGTAATTTTAGTAGAGCTGTTTGGTTTGAGTCACACAGTGATGGGTGGCTAATGATTGGAGCTCCTCTTCACTCATTGCTTTTATTATTAATCTCTCTGTATATCAAAAATGAGTTTCAATCTGGCCAGAATTGGGTCATCCAACAGAACAATGATCCCAAAAACATGAGCAAAGGTCATGCAGAAAACAACCTTTAAAACTACAGACTTAAAAGGGGTCTTAATTTCTTCCGACTGTATTTATTTTATTTTTTTTCTGTGATGACGCTTTCTGGGTTCAACTTTTGTTCTGATTTATTGCGTCTTGTCCTGTTACTCAGAGAACATCCCTGAGAAGTGGACCCCGGAGGTGAAACACTTCTGCCCCAACGTTCCCATCATACTGGTGGGAAATAAAAAGGACTTGCGTAACGATGATCACACTCGAAGGGAGCTAGCCAAAATGAAGCAGGTAAGCAATGCTTTCATCAGACCTGGGAGGCTGATTGCTGTACAGCTTTGAACTATCAGTATTGCTTCTGACTGATTCCAGTATTTTTTCTTGACAAACTATATTGTAAAAAGTGCTGATAAAAAGCATTGAGATTATAATCCTAATCTAGTAATTGGCTAGGGCTGCTGATTTTTCTTTTAGTTGCAATAAATCCAGTTCATCAGTTTCAGCTGTTGACAGTCGCAGTAGTGAAGCTCCAGCTGCTCTCTGTTTACTATCCTAACTATTTGGTTAAGGTGTAAAGTGCAGAAGAGCTTCTACACTTTAAAAATTGTTTTAATTTTAATAGGTCTTTGGATCAGTTTCCTTGGACTTCCTCTTTACACTTTTTAATGATATTGATTGCTAACTTTCAGTGGAAGTAACCCTCCTATTTATCTGTACAATTTCATTGTACCTCAGTATGGTTTGTTATTCCATTTAAATGAGATCAGATTTTCGAGTTTCCGACCAGCAGGTCTCTCATCAAGACCTATATGACTGAATATCAGATATGATTTGTCACCAGCAGATATCTTGGCGCATGTGCACTTTTTACATCATGTGCGATAACATAAAATCGGCTGTCACTTTTCCTCAAAGCCCATCCATACTCCCTCTTCTCCACAGGAACCAGTGAAACCAGAAGATGGACGGGATATGGCCAACAGGATCGGTGCCTTTGGATATATGGAGTGCTCTGCGAAAACAAAAGATGGCGTGAGGGAAGTGTTTGAGATGGCCACCAGGGCTGCACTACAGGCCAGGCGGGGAAAGAAGAGCAATAAATGCGTCCTACTGTAAACTGGGGCATGAGGACTGCTTCCTGCAGGGGGTAGAAGATGGAGAATTAGGTCAACCCTACCCCAAGATAAACACACACAAAGACTGTTCTCCCCTGTTTTTACTAAAGGTGTAATGCTTCTACTGTTTTGTCTTAAGCAAAAGTAGTCATGTCATCAGTATTCAACTTTAAGGTTATGGAAAATCCTTTTTTGTACTTTTAACACAAGCAAAATTTGCCATAATAAGAAGTTCCTTAATCATGTTGTATGTCCTTGTAAGGGTCAGCCCAGAGGCCTGTTGTGTCATACTTGCCAACCACAGTAAAGTGCTTAAGCCCTGCCTGCTGATCTGAAGAATGTGTCCACAGCCAACTAGGGTGAAGTACCTACACACTGTGACCTGTAGTCCTTTTACCACTTCAACAAACTGATGCACACATTGAGTCTAAAGTCTGCAGTGTGCCTCATGCTAAAAGAAATCCTTGGTGCATCATTATACTGGAAACTGGTTTTGCTAAAAACAGAAGTGTTTGTGTAATAAATTACTTTGTAAGAATACTGATAATTTGCTTGACTTGACTGCGAAACACTGAATGAGAACCAGAATTTAAATGTAACGCAGACTCTTACTTTTTTCTGGGTTAAAACTTTTACTGTTGGCCAGTTTGTATTTTTTTTAACTTTTGTTTTTTTTTTTTTTTTTTTCTTTGCATATGCATTTTAGTGTCTGTCAGGGGTTCTGGCTCAGCCATAGTGCAAAAGAAGTGCACATAGGTGGGCATTACAGATTAATACAAGCCACTCCTTTAGCTTTTTGTCTCGTCTGTGGAGCCTGACGCTTAGGCTAGGGACTAATTTTTGTGGAAGCAAGTTTTGATAAGCCCTGGAACTACTTAAAATATAAATTATATGTAACAATCATGATGTTAACAGTTTGAAAAAAAATAAACTTGTCAGTGCTCCCTGGTGGACAAATTAGCGCCTGCTGTTTCTGTTTTATCCTCCCTACAGCCAGCATCTTTGAGAATGGATCCAAATAAACTGCTCAGACTTGTATAAACATTCAAAATGATTTATTCATCATGGAATATTTTAAACAGATCTCAGTTTCTTAAAGTAAAATGCTATTTTATTGATGTACTTCAAGTCTTTGCCATCCTGCCAACAGAAAATACAAAAAAAACCTACAAACCTTTTAAGAATGAGGTAAACAAAATATGTTGGCTGCAATGTGGAAACGTTTCTAAGCAGGTTATTCAAGCTTTTGCCACAAAAAAAAAAACTGAAATCAAGTATTATAATGAACTTAATCGCAGGAAGACTTATGTGAGCTTCAATATAGGAACCCGTCTGCCATTTATGCTTTGATTCAGTATAGTGAAAAAATATTTCTGCATATTTTTAAGATGCCTACACTGTATAATGTGATCCTAAACTTGAAAATATTTCAACACATGAATTTAGGAGAGATCACATTTAGTTTGGTTAACGCAGATGGTCTGTATGTGAAGCAACTGAACAGAAACATTAACATACTTTCAGATAGGGCTGGGTGATATGGCTTAAAAATAAAATCATTTTTTTCATACAGAAACAGATTAAATCTTTTTTTTTCTCTCTCTCTCTTTAGCTTCATGATAAACTGATAGAAAATACTTAAAAAAAAACTCCCTTCTGGGAGTTGAGGTGACTTCAAAATCCAAGCTGTAAAAAATGATGCTTGGAAACACTAGTTGACAGTCCCTGCCATTGTAAACAAGGAAAATATGCCATAAGATGGTTGCAGCTGGAGGTTTTACACACTGAGCTAATTTATCAGTTGTAATGAAACAATATTTATCTGAAATATCAAAGCCTAGGAAGTGCATTTGTGAAAAGAAAATCATAATTTTAGAAAACAAGAGATGTTCCTAAACAGAAAACTGGACTATTTGATCAAATCTACTCCTGACCAGCCTTGAAGTTTAGGATATTTTCCAGGTCTAGATGAGTAATGAAAAAATTGCACCTCCAGGTCAGCATTTCATATTTTAGTTCATTCATCCATTCAACTGTTTCTTAACCCATTACTCCATCGAGCCATCTGTCAATCCACTCATGTATGTCCATCATACACCCATCCATTTTGTCTATACATCAAAGCAAACGTCCATCTGTTCATTTATGAATATTCCATCAATCCAATTATTTCATAGAAACAATGGCAGAAATATAACAGAGGATTTGCATTTCTTTTAGTTTAGTCCAGAATAATTCATTTTTTCCCGTAGAAAAATGAGAAGGAAACCTTCAGAATTTATTTCTTTTACGTTTTCAAGGATTAAAGAAACAAAAAGCCAAATCCACCACCATGTAAGACAACACCTTCCTGCTTAAATCTATTTACACTGAAAATATACCCAATGAGGTCCTTTTCTGCTTCAATGCATTTCTGAAAAGGCCACATCAAGTGAAGGCAACACAATCTTTCATCTGTGAAGAAGAGGTTCTTTTTGAGTAGAAATACTCTTAAAATGAACAAAGATGGTGGAAGTGCAGTTTAGAGCTCAGTGCGAGTGGCTGTAAAACAGGCAGGACAGATACAGCCAAGCTACAAACATGTCAAAACCTCACTTTAATAGTCATTCGTTCTTCTTTGGTGGGAGGCCAGAACGGGCCAGAAACACTGGAAGCAAGGCCAGGGCTCCGAGAGCAGCTGCCACCAACGGTCTGTAGAAAAGCCAACCTACTCCGATGACAAGAAGAGACACCGAGCAAGAGAGGCACAGCGCGAAGATCTTCAGGCCGAAAGAAACCAGATCTCTAAGGAGAGGAACCCAATCCACTGAAAGCACAAGAACGACCAAGAGGATGAGTGACATTCATGGAAAAAGCTCTGTGTGCGGTGCCTGCACACCTATAGTGAGCATCAATTTACCCAGTGTGTAGAGGATGCGTGTAGTGAGCTGAATGCTGATGAAGATGAGGGCCCAGCCTGCAGCTCTTAGTCCCCACGTCTTCATTCTGTTGTACTGCTGCTCCTTGGCAAACACTTCCTGCAGATGAAAACATGGCTCCATAAGATTAGGACTTGAAAATAGGAAAAAGAAGCGGAAGATACACATTTCAAAACCAAAATAAGAACAGTAAATCCAGCCTGACCTCTGCAGTGAGCTCTTCCAGGTAGATGATTTCGAGAAAGTCTCCAGACTTTGTTTTAAACGGCAGCAGCTTCTGTCCTCGTTGCATGGCAACAATACTCACCTGGAAAGAAACGTAGGACCTTTCATACCATCCAGTGAAGCTTGATTTTGTTTGCTTTTAACTCTGACCACTATTTCTAATAGAAACATCTAGTTTCTCTGCTAATGTAAAGGTTTTACACTTTGTGCTTTTTAATAAGATTAATTATTTCAACTTAAATTTTTCTTTACTCTGAACCACTTTCATAAAAAGGATAATAAGCCATTGATTACCTTTGATTGTTGAAGCTATACTGTTAACTGAGGTATTATTAGTTTAAGGTTGTTATCTTTATTTGCTTTTATTTGTCTTCTGTTGTATTCTTTAATACATGCAAAGCACTTTAAATTGTCCTGGTACTGAATTGTGCTATACAAATAAACAACTTCAAAAATTTAATAAAGACAAACAGAACTAAAAACACTACATGGTAAAGATTTGTGGAAATATCTTGAAAATATATTGATATGTTATTGCAGAAGAGTAATGTACAGATAAAAAAAAAGCCATATTCAGTCAATATTTGTTAACTAGATCACTGCAACTATATCGACTGGAAAAGTCATGACAAAAGAGATTTTGATGTTAACATTTATATTATAATTTGCTATAAAAATTGAACCTGTCAAAAAAAAAAAAAGTTTGAGTTTCTATACTTTTTCCTAATCTTAAGTGCTAGAAAATAATATATACACATATGTACACCCTGGACAGGTGGCCAGTCCAATGCAGGTTATCGTTATTACTATAATAATAATTATTACAATAATCTAAATGTTACCTAACCTAAAAAAGGAGCCTACAAAAGCCATTTCTGCTGCATCACTATCACTTTCCTCAACAAATTAACAGCAGCAACAAAGAGATGAACATGTTTTATTAGTAACAGCACTTTTTTTAATTATTGGACCAGTACATTACTAACTTCAGCAATGCTGAGAGATCAAGCATCTCTTGTTCAGACTTTTTCTAAACCAGGATTTCTCCTGCCAGCAGATCCTTTAATCTGAGCTTTGTATCTCTGTGTCTCCCACAGTAACCATGGTAATGCATGGCTGAAAAAACCCCAAAACAAATCTAAATACTTATGTGAAAAAGTGAGTCTCAAAATTGTTTACATTTATCGTTTGTAAAGAAAACCGTTTTGCATTCCCTCTTGTTCAAAATCATCCGCATTTCTTTTGCCATACAACAATACAACAAAAAGTGGAAGAATTTAATGGCATCGTACACTGGCAGGCCTTTTTAAAACAAAAAAGTCAAAATAAAGCAACCTAAGATCGCTGTAATGAAGCTTCGGCTTTTCTTTATTCAGTTGGCCATATGTGTTTGCAGAAAAGTTAGTCAACAACAGATTTGTGGTTATTAGAGTTATTATTGGAGTACCTACAGTTAGTGGTGGGCCAAGACGAGCGTTCTCACCACTCAGTCCAGCGAAGGAGAACCTCACACGGACATCCCCAACCTTATGAAATAAGAAAATAAAAACCACAAAAAAAAAAAACACATGAAGACTGAATACTTATGTAAAATTAAACCCTTGAGACTCACCTGTGGCCGAAGCGGGAACTGAGTGTGATAGAAGTAATCATCGTGAATGGAGAGGAAAGGGTCCAGATAAATGGCTGGGAAATCCTTTAGGCTCAGAGTCTGAAAGTTATCGATCTGCTCCACCAGGCCTGAGGAGTAACAGTCCAAATCCAAACTCCCAAATCTGAGACTCAATGTGACCGATTTTTACAAAATTCAAATACCTTTGGACAGAATGAAAGGTCCCACTTGAACTTCATGAGCGACCACTGTCACACTCTCAACAGGCATAGCACTGCAAACAAGCAACGCAGATTAAATCCCCTCTGGGTAATAAGGAATCATCTGTTCATCTTTAAAAGCTGCCAGTACCTTGGATTCTGGTGGCCGATTTCTTTATCAAAATTACGACTGTTGACCAGCTCTGATTTCCACTCCGTGTCTAAAGAAATGAAACAATCTCACCACAGGCAGAGTGTGTTGATGAAACAACAACAGGTGAGTGCTGACATAGAAAAAGTATCAAAAGACCAAAACTCACTGTAGGTGTAGGTCGTCTCAGTTTTAGTTTCCCCATCCTCTTCATAGTCCCTGAAATGATGTCAGAGTTAAGGTTTGGTCCATTCTTTTCCCAGTCTGAGAGCTGACATGGAGGAAACAGACATACTTGCTCTCATGGTGCTCCACCCACTGATACATCTCCACCTGCCTTCTGAGCTTTACAGCCTGAACCACCACTCTGTAATTAGGGTCATGAAGGGGCTGGGAGACAAAGGTATGATAGTCAGATTTAGTTTAATGTTCCCAACGTGGTTTTGAACATTATCACACTGTCCATGCAAAGGAGTAAACAAAAAACGTGATAAAACATAAATCAAATCAATAATAATATAGCAAAAGGTACATCAGACAATAGTTTTACTGAATTTGAACAAGGTGGAACGAAGTAGGGCTTTCATTATAGATATAAAATGTATTTTATTTTTCTCGGCTTTGACTTAATTACTGCTCTGAGTGGGTTGGTCTTTCAGAAAATTGCACGATTTAGAGTCTTAGTTAAAGACTGTTTCATTACTAAATTAGCTGACGTTTAGTTCAGTAATCGATTAATGCGATTAATTGTTTCAGCCCTAAACAACAACAAAAAAAGTTTGAAATGGGAGCTTATCACACCAGGACTGTAGAAAAGCTCTAAGATGATTCTAGAAGAGGTTTAAAAGGTATCTCAACTAATGTAAACTCTCATATCACACAGAAATCTGAACAGATGGAATTTGGAGATCAAATCAGGATCAATATTCTCCAAACTAATGTAAATTTTGCAGAATAACAAATTGTATTATTGTGTGATGTCAATACAATTATGCATTAAAAAAAGAACTGACATTAGGATGGAAACCAGGACCTCACAACATTCTTTCAATATGGATCCAACTATTAAAACACTTTATTCCTTTTTTTAAAAAGGTATTAAGATGTTTTGATACCAACAAAATATCAATTGGCACCTCCTTCTGTGCAAAAATGTGCTAGAGGGTTTATGGTTTTGCTTCTAGTTTACTATTTACCTTTACATGAAAACATTTGTTGCCTACTCGTCACCACATTCAAATTTCTCTTCGAACCATGTTTTCTAAATCAGCTTTTACATCTGATCATGATAATTAAAAGTAAATGAGATTAAAGTACAGAGTTAAAACGACAGTCTACCTCTAGAGTGCGCAGCTGTGCAGAAAGATGAACTAAACGGTCATTGTTCTGAAGGTCCAGGCTGGAATATGGCCCCAGCGATACAACCTGAGAGAGACCTTCATCCAAAGAAGAGGCTGTTTGCAGAGCTCGGCCCTAAAAGAGAGAAACAGATATGGAGAGAAAATACTCTAAAACAGGAAGTAATCACTTCACGTAACATCTGCTACTGCAGCAATGTGAGATACTTTAAAGCCACCAGCTCCACTCAGTTACCATCTCTTACCTCATTAGTGAAAAGAATATAGATGGAGAGAAAAAACAGCCCAACACCAAACACTGTTCCTCCAGCCGTTTCACCCAAACGCTCCAGAAATCCAGGTTTGGACTCAACAGACACACGTCTGTGTTGGTTAGGGTCTGGTCCTGAAAACTTAAATGCATAGCGAAAAGTCAAATAAAAGCAGACGATTATTAATGATCTAAAGTAACTTCATGTCTTAGTTTTACCTTTCAAAGCAATTGGGTGAAAACAACACAGATATAGACAATTACATTTATCAATAGGAGGATAACTGAAAAGTTTAACCAATCAGGTGTTAGACTCTTTAACAAGCCATTAAAATAAAGCTGGTTCCATTAATCTAGATGATTTAATGGCCTATTACAGAACAGGCATTAGAAATAAGGAAAGTTAAATAATTATTGACTACATTGATTAAGATATTTAATGAATCAAATTCTTAGATGGTTATTTTTAGGTGTAATTGGTGCTTGTTTACAAACTGAAAGATTAGACAAAGCTGCTAAACTCTAAAACTGTGTTCATCGTGGCTTTATTCATGTTTTCTCTCATGTGATCCTTTTAATACAAATTGGGATCATATATTTGCATTTTTTGAAAATAAGAAAATAAATGTTTGCAACTTCTAATCAATTTTACCAAATGTGGTGATTGGGCGTATAATGACACACGATTACTTCCTGACATGTAATGTTGTATTGATCTTACTTTACTATTATACAACATTGCCACCGTAAATTGTTATCGATGCACATTATTAGAACTTGACCGAGTGTGGAATCAAAAAAATGAAAGAGATTAACTTTTAGCTATATGTTCATCTCAAATGATAAAAACTTGGTAACGCGATACTTTAAGTGCTAGAACTGTATGAAATCGCCCGTACCTTAGAAGATAATAAACTAATGCATTGCCAACGACATAAAGCTGAAGTTAGGAAAATAATAACACTCACTTTTTGTCCTGAAGACATTCTTTGGTTTATGTTCTCTCTGCAGACAGGAATCACAAAGATGTTAGCAAACTGACGTATATACAAACGGCTCCCCGCTGGGGTTGGTTTAGAATTTAACTCGGACTGTCCCGAATACCACCAACGAAAGGCGGTGTCCGGGAGAATCACAGTTGCAGAGCAGCTAGGGCCGCGTGGTGAAAACTACAAGCGTACTATATAAACGTGCAATGACCCTTGTCTGACTTTATCAAGGTGTAGAATCATGGGTAATGTAGTCTACTTTTGACATCCCTTGAAAACCTCCGGTTTCAGAGTGAATTTAAGTATCGGGCACTTTACACTTACATGTAGATATGAGCAAATTACAAAAACAAGGTGACAATTAAATCGACTGCTATTGACTATTGATTAAAAAACAACCAAGTACTTATTTGGAGAACTATGTTCTGACGTAGCTTTAAAAACACAACCACGTTGACCAGTAAATAACTGCTGTAATACTAGTAATCTTTTTGAACATAACAAAGTACCCCCAATCATTAATGAGAGGAAAAGTTTCGAGAAAATAATTATTTTGAAAAGCAAGCAATTCTACTCTACTCAGAGTTAAGATTTTAATAAATTTGTCATCCTTAATCATTTTAACCTAAGCAAATTTTAACTTTGAGTAAAGGTTACTTAGCTACTTTTTGGTAAGTAGAAAAAACACTTCTGGCAATTTCATAAAGGAAGTGATAAGACATGGTCTCAATGTGTCAATTACTAATCAACAATTGAAATAAATAAGAAAATAAATAAATAAATAAATAACAATTTTTTGCACCCCACATACGTGGTAAAATGTTAAATTCCTTGTGCTTTTATAGCACCTTCTCTTCTCTGTTTTCAAGATATCCAATCACCCATTCATAACGTGTTGTATGCCAAGTTGTGTTTCAGACGTTTTAAAAAATGTTTATGAACAGAAAATTACATGCTCAAATCCTGTATGTATAGGATTGACAGTATAATTTGATGACTTTCACAAAAATGTGTGCACTGATAAAAAAAATTAAGGGTTTTCATGTCCGTCTGCTTGTAGATAAACGTATAACCTCTGCAAAATCTGCAAAAAATCTAAAATGCAAAATGCTTTTAAAATAATAAAATATAGTTTTAGTAGTTTAATCTTAATAGATTTCTGACCATATTAAATTTAATAAAGCAACAAAAAACACAAAGTTCCTCTTCAATTATTTGAAATTGGTTATACTATAAAAATACCGTCACTAAATACACTCATTTATTCCTAAATGTTTTTTATACATTTTTTTTTATTCACTAATAGCAACAATGTAATATATTACCCTAATCTGTAGCTAGTACGAAACGTGACCTCTTACTCATACTCCCAGACACACAGTATGCATATAACTGCCCGTCATAAGAGGATTATTGCAAAGAAGAAAGCAAAGCAATTACTCTCACAGTCCATTGTGTCTCCTCTTTCTCTACACGGACTTTGTAAACTGCATCCAGGGAAAGGAGCTGGGATTGAAGCAGAGACACTACCATGATGCAGGAGTATGATATAATAGTGCTTGGAACTGGAATCAAGGTAAGAAAAGATAAGTAATCAACATGCAATGTGCATGCTTCTACTATCAGTCCTCTGAACTATCTCTTTTCTTGGGAGTTTGTGAAGAAATTGAATATCATCTTTAAAATACTTTGTTGATCAACAGAGCTAGTAGATAGGTCAGTAACAAATATGAAGAAAAACCATGAAAGTTGTCATTAAGTCTTAAATAGAATGCCATCTGCAGAGATGTAATGCTCTTTATGAATAGAAAATGACTTCAATTTCAAGGTCAAATCATAACTAAGTCCTATATCTGTGCACCAAACATCTTAAAACACATTAAATGATTTGTTCCTTTTTGCCTTTATCAGTAGAACAGATACTAATAAAGATAATTTATTTTGCTAGAAATTCTTTCCCCTTTTTTCTACATTTTCACGGACCAGGGGATATGCCATCATCCTGCAGGCTTCCCTCTGGCTACTGAAGGGGATTTAATCAGTGACATCATGGCATTAATGCTGATCTGCCTTCACACAAACTGATAACTGCTGATTCCAACAGCTTTTGACCTACTTCCAATCTTCTTCCTTTCTTTCAGGAATGTGTGCTTTCTGGCTTAATGTCCCTGAGTGGGAAAAAGGTCCTTCACATTGACAAGAACTCTCACCATGGAGGAGAAAGTGCTTCTATTTCTCCCCTTGAAGAGGTTTGTTAAACACAGAATATTTCACTTTCTAGACATGGATGAGAGCAAGTATTGGCGTGATTAGTTTTTTCTTCTGTACGGAACAGAGGTGACAGCCGTCAGCTAATCACCATACCCCAGATTTGACCTTTGAATTACTTTAACAAGGTGTCAACAAGTACCTCCAAAATAACCCTGAAAGATATTAGATTTAGTGGAAGCAGCTCCTTGACCCACACTGATGGTGATAAAAACTTTATAATGCTATGCTGAGGAAATAGTGTTGTTTCAATGTTGGGATGTATTCAAAAATGATGTCACTTAAAGTTACAATTATATTTAACTAGAAATACTTGCAGCTTTTTGGTTTTTGGTCATTAAATTTCATTGAATTCCTTGAAGCTGACATTTTCTCTGAACTATTGTTTCATACTTTCAGCTTTACCTGTTTGCTCAAATCAGTGTACATTGGTATTAAATGTTGTCTTTTGTCACAGCTGTACAGGAGGTTTAAGGTTCCAGGTCCTCCCAAATCAATGCGTCGAGGGAAGGAATGGAACGTGGACCTCGTTCCAAAGTTTTTCTTTGCTACTGGTGAGTCTAGGGAAGCTCGGCTTACCAGTAAGATTACTGTTTAAGGTTTAACCTACAATCAAGTGATGTTTTTCCTACAGGCCCGTTGGTTAAAATATTGGTGCACACTGAAGTGACTCGCTATCTGGACTTCAAAGTTGTCGAAGGAAGTTATGTATTTAAAGCAGGCAAATTGTACAAAGTCCCTGCCACAGAGGAAGATGCCCAAAGCTCAGGTGACATAGATATGGATTTTCATTCTAGAAGTACATGACACAATGTTAAAGTTTTTTTTTCTTCAGATCTGATGGGAATGTTTGACAAAAGGAGGTTCAAGAAGCTGCTGCACTTTGTCCTGAACTTTGACATAAGAAACCCCCGCACACACCAAGATGTGGATCCTGAAAAAACCACCACAAGAGAGCTGTTCAGCCGCTTCGACCTGGGACAGGATGTTATAGAGTTCACAGGTCACGCCATTGCCTTACACTCCAGCGAGAAGTCAGTAAAGACCTTTGGTAAATCACGGGGATCCCAGATGACACAGAGGTCTCAGTCTTTGTCCACGTTCTCTTCTGTACTGCAGCTACCTGGATCGGCCCTGCTTGGAAACCATCAACCGGATCCGGCTGTACTGCGAGTCTTTGTCCCGCCACAACACCAGTCCGTACCTGTTCCCCCTGTATGGGCTAGGGGAGCTACCACAGGGATATGCCAGGTACGATGCAGACACGGTTTCCTTAAAGTATGTAGATCATGGGCTTGAAAGACAAGCCAGGACCTTTCTCTGTGGAATTTATGTATACCTGGTTATTATGGTTTCATCTCATAATCCCAACGCTTGCATGCTGTTATTGGAGGATTTGAATTGCCATTACGTCTGGATGAATTTGTGACAAAGATTCTGAGTGTTTTAGCAAGCAGTGTTTTTTTTCCAATTCAATTTAATTCAATTAAAAAATATTTCATTTATCCCAAGGGAAATTAAATGTTGTAGTTACTTATGTTTTGTTGTTTTGATAAGAACATCAAATGTTTTCTGAAACATCTTATTACTTGAATTAATTGTCTAATACTCCGTCGTAGTTTAAGGCTATAGTGTTTAACCTGCTATATTTAAAAATGAAATGTGTAAAAAAAGTGTAAAGAAACAGGGAATAAGTGCTAAAAAAGCTTATTAAAATATGTTCACTGTGTGATAGAAAATCTATTTTAGTTAGGCTGATGTCTCCTGTGTGCAGAAACTAGTGAGGCTGACATACTGAGTCTCCCTGACTTTGCATCTTTCACATTCATGTAATCAACAATTAGCTGCATTTCTCTCAAGTCATTGTTCGGCATTTTGTTGAAAATTGGCCCCATATCATGATGTCCCCACCTCCAACCCCTCCCACTGGTGTGGTGTTATTGAGGTGGCTTCCTGTTCTACTTTCTTCCAGGTTTTTCCGAGTCTGTGAGTCATTCTTTTAGACAAATTTTCTGATGTTTTTGAACTTCCTTTCCAAGATATTATAAGAAGTATTTTCTATGGCTGATTTCATCATGGAATTTTTTTTACAGCTCTATTTATCAGAGTCAGAGGGCCTTACTGGAGCATCCAGAGGTTGACTATTAATGATTATATAGATACCAGAGTTAAGTTTTACAACAATACAGTTGTTAAAGTCATAGAGAGTCCTTTGCTTTTTACCTATTATGGGATAGTTCCTGTATAACACCGTGGTAAGAGTTTCACAGATCATCAATTAACTAATCCCTTAATCCGTGTCCCATTAGCTTTATATATACATATTGGTGTGTATTTAGATTCCTTTGGTTGTTGAGGATATCTGGTCTCAATTTCTGCTCTACATACAATGTTTTAGTCCTTTTGGCATTAGTGTAATTGCTGGATTATTTTAAATCTCATCATTGTGTGTTTTTCAGACTGAGTGCAGAGTACGGAGGAACCTTCCTATTGAACAAACCAGTGGATGAAATCGTAATGGACAACGGCAAAGTGAAAGCTGTCAAATCGGATGGGAAGGTGGAGCAGATGTGGTGCTGTGGGGGGAAATTTAAGTTGAAATGAAGGGTAAAGGTACAGTACATTAAATAACAGGGGGTTTCTCTTCCTTTTCCCTACAGCTTTTCCACTGTAAGCAGTTGATCTGTGATCCCAGCTATGTTCCTAATAGAGTCAGGAAAGTTGGACGTGTCATACGAGTTATCTGCTTATTAAATCATCCAGTTAAAAACACTCATGAGGCCAGCTCCTGTCAGATCATCATCCCCCAAGCACAGCTCAACAGAAAGTCAGGTAGATTTATTGTAAAAAAAGAACAACTTTCTGATCTCTAATGACAGTGAGCTTGTGGTCATTTTAATCCTGAATGAATATTTCTGGATGTCCCCTTCTATTTCGTCCATGCAGACATTTACATATGTGTGGTGTCATACAGCCACAGCCTGGCCTCGGATGGGATGTACATCGCCACTGTGAGCACGACTGCAGAGACCAACAATCCCGAGAAAGAAGTGCAGCCGGCCCTGGAGCTTCTTGAACCCATCATGCAGAAGTTAGTGATGTGTTCAAGTCCTTGTTTGCTTCATTTGTTTGTTTGTTTTGCTCAATTGTTGTCATTTCTGTATGGCTATTATCATTGCAGATTTGTGTCCATCACCAACCTGCTGGTTCCAAATGAAGATGGAAGAAAGAGTCAGGTAAAAAGAGAGGAATCAGCAGATGCTGAGGTCAGGGCTTCAGTCTAAGTCTAATGTCAGCCTGTTGCATCCATTGATGTGTGTTCAGGATAATTGTCCTCCTGGAAAAACTGTCCAGGTTGGAACCATTGCAATGCTGATAAAAATGATCAAATAAAGACTTTGTCCAACGGTGCATCTGGTACCAAAACAGAACATGAGAACCGACCAGCTACACATGATGCTTCCACCATCGTGATCAACAGATGGTACAGCGAGTTTGAAAAGCTCACTTCTACTGATCTAAGCATACTCTGTAATCAATAAGCACAAACCTTTTCTCATCTGACCATAAAACATCTTTCTTGGACATCATATTGCTTGTCGATACTGACTGATGGAAATTTTTGTTCAACCATGATTGGAATTTGTCACAGGAGTTCATGCATTTGTTGGCTTCCTCTCAGTGCATGTTCATGTTGAACTCCCTTTACTGTGGACCATTCTAGCCTCCTTCAGTTTCATAGGCTGGAGTCTTTGTTGCTCCCAGCTTGATGCTGAACATCCTGATCAGTTTGCTTTTATTTGCAAGTGGCAGCCTGAGTTAGGATTATTGAAACTACTGTATAATTGGATGTGGTAACAGGGGAATGATCCCAAACACATTAAATCTGGTTGTGAAATGAATCCAACAGGCTAACATTTAGATTCTAGCCCCCCCTCACCTTAACCCTACTGGAAATGTTACAGATTAGACAAGATTGTACCCAGAAATCAGCCAATTTAGATGCACTTTAACAATTTTGCTGAGTAGTTACCAAATTTCCAGCGTTTCTCTGCAACATTTAAACAAACATTCACGTATTTAGTTCAAATTGTGAAGCAAACAAAAAACACCAACTGATTCCTGCTGTCATTAAATAAACCTTCTCTAAGAAGAATGTCTGAAATAATTGAAAGTCTAGAATATTGGGAGATTCATGCTTATTATATTTGACTCAAAATCTGAATTAATGTAAAAATCTCAGGTTTTATTTTCTGCTAACCTGTGTTTTTCTGCCTGGTCAGATATTTGTGTCCTGTTCATATGATGCAACAAGCCACTTTGACTCAGAGTGCGAGGACATTAAAGACATGTACCATCGGATCACAGGAGCAGAGCTCCGCTTCGGGAGACCTCAGAATCTGTCTCACGACTCCGACGACGACTGAGAGGCGCTCTCCACATCAGGAAGACGTGATTGAATAGACACAGCTGTGAAGCAGAACGTGTGGCGTGAACCGTGACATTTAAATATTGAAATCCTCTTCTTTCCTTTGATTGTTATAATTTTTCCTGTTTGATGAAGCTTGTAAAGGTGGAGATGTGTAACTTAAACACTTTTCCCTTTCTGTGTGCTTTTTTCCCCCTTTATTCTGCATAAAATAGTTCCTACATTGTATTGTTTACACATTAACAGAAAGATATTTAGCTAAATTCTGGGGGTTAGTGTAATAATTACTTAAAATAGAAATCAAGTAGATCTGCATGAATTACAAGCTGAGGCTCACTTTGAAAACAACCATTTCAGGTAAAAGTAGCTCAGCTGCAGACTCTGTGGGTTTAACTGTGATTAGGGTTTAATCGAACATGTAGAGGATTTGTGGATTCTCTTCTCTGCTGGGGGGGGGGGCTTATGTGTCAGAAGGACAAAGCCAGTGAATCATATCATATGCTGCACAGGCAACTTGTTTGCTGCAGAGCTTGTGCTGCTGCAGGAGGACGACGCACAGAGCAAAGAGGCTTATCCAGATAAAGGACACTCGCCACAAATGACCTCCTCACCTCGGCACAAGCAGCTTCACATTCACACATACTAGATCCTTTGTTTGTCAGTGAATTTTATTGTTGACGTGCTGCTGAGCAGACTGAAAACGACAAATACAGCATGATGAAATGATTTAAAACAATAAATAAAAGAAACTGTGGTATCTAATAAATGTATTTATAAACGCACCAGTTTATACAAAGACTTTCATTTATACACAATAATACAGTTTTACTCGACTCAGTTTGTTTTGTTTCTCTTTTCTTGTTCATTTTTGACCGATATTATTTACTCTTAAAGTGGAATGTTAGACAGACATATTTCCATAACTTTTTTAGACTTGAGGAAATTCTCATGCGGCTCTCAGGCTTGCGTATGAATATACGAGTCTTATTTTACAATGTCTGTAAAACGAGAAAAATAGCTTTTCTATATTGCTCTGGAAGCCTTACCACCCTCTTACTTCTAAGTGAAGCTCTGCTTTAGGTGAACACTTTTAAACTCGTTTTGAGTCCCAACATTTATTCCTGCTTCACTTCTAGAGCCGTGCTGTGAGACGGAGGAATCAGACCAGCGGCCACCAATCTTCTCTCAGTGTTCAGAAAGTTGAATGTTGCACAAGCGTTTGGCTGCAAAAAGATCAAACCATGTATCTTAAATAACTCATTGTAATTTGTTTGTCGTAATAAATTATTTATCTTGTTTTAATGTAGCAGCACAGACAGACTGAGTGGTCGTTACCGTGTCCTGCACCTCCACAGCGATGCGTTTCCGCTTCAAGAGTGCGAGGACACAGGGGTCAATTCGTTCGACACGCGTTCCTGTGCCCAGCACCAGAATCTCTGCAGCAGGGTGGTAGAAAAAGAGATAAAATACAGAAAACAGAAAGTACATTTCTCTAAATGAATCATAAAAGAGGAAAATTAGAAACATGCAAAGAGACAGGAAAGAAATATACACAGACATTAACAAATAATGGCACCACTGTTAAAGATGTGCAGGATCTTAAAACCAAGCCCAGTATATGTACTCAAATTACATAGAAGTAAAGATGAAGTACATCTGCTCAGATAGGGAAAAATAACAAATGCTGCAAATTCCTTTATACTAAATGTAACTCTGGGGTCTTTTTTTACTGTGTAGATCACTCTTTCATTTTATTGTACTTAATTTTTTAATATTAACATATGACTGTAATTTTTTCACTTGTTTAAACATTAAGCCTTTTTTCTTTAAACTTTTTTCATGGCCAACTCTTGCCCCACTTTTCAGAGTAATTCTTCAAAAAGCGTAAAACAGAAGAAGAAGAAGTAGTAAAGGATGTATGCTAGTCTTAATACGCTTGTGAGACCGAGAGAACTTAGCTTCTCTCTTAAATATATTCATGTCTACAAGAAAAGCAACAGATGAAAACTTCAGAACTGTTCAACTGTGGGTAAACATGGCCAGACAAAGATCTAGATTAATCCAGTCTCCAGCAAGCAGAGAGAAATAATTAAGGTTAAATGAACAATGTGTGTTTTTTGGAAGGCGTGATCGAACGGCCTTCTCTGTTCTATCATACAGAACGTAAACATGTGGAGTTTGCTAAACTCTTCCGGGGCTCCAACTGGACCTGTGGACTTTAGGATTAGACTAAAGTAGAGTTTTTAAAGGAAACACCAAAGTGGTTCTGAATAAAACATATGATGATTATGTGAAAATGACCTCTGATGTTTACTGTTATTTCTTGGAAGGATCTATGATGACGTGGGCCGTTTTTTCCTCCAAAAGAATAAAAAATGCTTTTGTTTTGAGAATGAAAGGCATCATGAACTCTCTGAAATACTTAAGACAGTTTGTTTAAAGAATTGGTTGATTCATAAAGTATGAAAATGATTCAACACATGTGGTCAAAGCATCACAGAAATGCAGCAAATGACACTTTATCAACAATCCGTATTTCAGTCGCTCATTTTTTTTAATATGAAACCAACAATGAGTACAACAAACAAGTTTTTCAGTTCTTTCCATAAAATAATATAGACAATTGAGAACAGTTCCTTTTTTTATTTTTAATTTCCTTAATAAATATATCAAAAAAAACAAATGAACATCATTTTATTTTTATTTCGTTTTAGCCTCTTATAGCATCTCTTCTTTATGAGTGCTATCACAGATGACCTCAGCCTGCTAAATGCCAGACATGTGAAAGCTAGCTTGGTTTATTTATACATTTTGTTTATATTAGAGAGTAGTAGGGACATGTTGAATTAAAAAAAAATAACTGTTCTCCTTTTTTTCTATAATATTTTTTAAACTGTTGTTTCTTGTAGTGTCGACTTAAGTGTAAAAACAAATGAATGAATAATACATGGATTATCAACCTTCTTACATGACCATCTCAGCACTTTGACGTAAATCTTGTAATAAGTTTCTTAGTTTATTATTGTGTCTTATTGTTATTTTATTGATTTTGATGAGCTGGTGTTAAAGCTTAATGTTGCTGATGATATAGGATTTAGGATAAGCTTAAGATAACAGAGCATAACAGTCGGTTCAGGATTGTCTCTGTTTGCCACAGCCTTATAAATTGTTATAAAAAATACACTCACAGCTTCTCTCTTAGTTTTAAGTGGTTGTAGATTCGAGTTCTTACAGCAAGGTGGCTGATAGGTATGACAGTAGTGATACTGCAAAAGATTAAAATATTTATTTTTATGGGATTTCTTTTTTAATCAAACTCCAATTTCTGGAACAGTATATGAGAGTTAAAATAAGGTAAGTATTGTCTGAGTCATTGTTGTATAAACTCTTTTTTTGCATTTATGGTAACCCGACCAACAGCGAGTACTTTAGCAGTGGCTCAATGTATAAGTCATAGTTCTTAGTTTATTATGACTTCTGGTAGAGCTAAAGGCTGAAGGAAAAGAACACAAACAAAAAAGAAAAAAAAGATGAATGTTAAAATGCTGCCTTTTCAGAAACAAATCACTCATGTTATAAGGAAAAGGATTTTTTTTTCAGGAAATCACCAAGCACAGTCTTGTTGTTTTTAGTCATACCTATAGGTGGTTCAAGCATGTGGAAGAGTGAGATGCTTTCTTCTGTGATGTCTTTATAACTTCCAACCTGCAGAAACAGACATTTTTTCCCCCAACTTGGAACATAAATCCCGTGAGGCAACACAAGCTTTAAGGGACTGTTTGGAAAGTGATCTCACGTTCCACTGAAGGATGGCAGGAGGAATCAAAGCACAGGGTCCAAACACCCGATTTCCATCAATGTTGAAACCTGCCGAACTGTAGCTGTGTATCAGGATCCCACTGTCGGCCTCGTTCTTTATGACGGACACAGTGGTTCGCTGGTAAAGCTCGTCGTCGCCTGGCTCTAATCTGTGAGCCCTACAGAGAAACGGGCTGCAATAAAAAACATGAGAAATTAATTGTAGTTTCCTGCATGTCAACAATCCATAACAGCTCCCATGCAATATAGCTGGTATGTCCTATTTATTTAGGCAAATGGGTAAGGCTTCTACACAACATGATTATAAAGTACAGAAATTATGCAAATACCTATTTTTTTAATACTTATGTAGAGCGAAATAATAATAAAAAAAAAAAACCTAAATTAAATTCCACCTGAATACAGCTTGAAGAGAAACTCTTAAATTTGGAGCCAATAAAAGTACATTTCTAGCAATGCAATACAAATAAAGACCTGTGAGGGAAAATATTTCAGTCTTTGCATTTCCCTTTATTTTTTTTAGATAACAGGATGCACAGGTCTGTCAAATAGATCTGAAACCCAAATAATCTAGGCCAGTCTATCTAAAAGCCACACGAGCATTGACACATCTGCAAAATAATGTAATACAGTTTTTTTTATTTTCTTTTAAATAACTTGTTCATGTATTTAAGTTAGAGTGGTGATTTGCTGTAATGATTCACAAAGTGGAATGTGAATTCAATTTTTTGCTTACAAAGTACCTCTATAGCTCTCTGATTTGTAATATCATACAGAAAGACCTAGTATATAATACATAATATATATATAGAAAACCTGTTTCATAACTATAGCATGACATTTGAATGACCTACCATCCTAGACCAAGGAGACCAAAATAGACCAAAATGGTGACAAGTACCTCAGTAATTTCTTGTTCGATGATTAAATATGTCGGGGTTTTAATTAAAAATACCTGGAAAAGGCAGGTGCAGCTTTAGGGGACAACAGAACCCCCCGTGTTGATCTCTGAAGAAGCAACCTGGAGCGGACGGCGGCGGCCATGTTTGAACCGGTGACACACAGGGGGACGGATTTTTCTGTAACACCACCCAATCACCGAGCAGTCGTGTATCGAAAACTAGATTGGTAGTTTGTAGATGTTTATAATAACAATAAAATAGACACCACCACAAAAAAAAACCACAAAGACATAGACTTAACCTGCTGTTTATGTAAAGGAAATACTGGAGATGCTTTTCATATATTATGGTCTTGCCGCTTTTTGACCTCTACTTTAAAAATATAAATCAAGACTCTGCTTTTGTTAAAGCTAATAAAATCCTTGATTTATGTGCTTTCTACAATGACTGTTTGGAATCCTGTTTTAGAATACATGTAGCCCCTGACGGTTCACATTGTACCTCATTAACCTAAATAAAGTAAGAAAAATACTTATAATGATAAACATATTAATAATGTTGACAATAAGAATGCAAAATATTTAGTGCCGATTTTTACCAATAAATCTGAAAAGGATCACTTTTGTACCTTTGTTCACAATGACGGCTATTTTAACTGAAATATAATACTTGGAAAAACAGGCATTGAAATATTTGTGATATTTATATACATTTGTGAGGAAAACATAACTACTCATTAACTGATGAATATTAATATAAATCTGCACATACAACAAAATTAAAAAGTTGTCGGCATTGTTACTCCATGTGTGAGCAAAAAGACTCCAGATGTACGCTTACAGTCAATTAGATAATTAGGTGCAATACATTTAAAACTAGATGAACTTCAAATTTCTTTATAAAGTATTTTTTCCTAATTATTTATCCTAATAACAAAATTATTTCGAACATATTATTATTTTTGTTTAATCTGTGTCGATACATCCAAAATTTAATGACGCGATATATATAATACTGGTATTATTTGGATTTGTTTTTCTGCTACAGAATATAAACCGGAAGCTGCTCTGGTTTTGATTAAAATGCCTGGTAGGCGCGTTCAGATCGCAACAGCGCCCCCCGTGGCATTCACTACTACTACACAGGTCAGATGATATGAACTGCTTTGTAAATAGACATCAGCCATTCACTGTAGCCATGCCTTCGTAGGCTCTTTAATTCCTCCCCCCAACTGAGCAGATCCTTTCGTTCGGACTCTGCATTCTGTCACAGCTTTTCTTGGGCCATTTTGTTTTTTCAAGGTGTTCCTGAAGCATGTACCGGTCTTTGTATGCCTTCCGATCGTCCGAGCCCAACTCGTTGCACTTCGCGGCCGGGGAGAGCTTTCTAATCCTGGAGAGGAGCAACAAACATTGGTGGTTGGGGTCCCGCTGCAGTTCGGGGGAAACCGGCTACATCCCGGCCTCTTACATAGAAAAGATTCAGGTACAAGATTTCGATCTAATGTTTTTCTAGATTCCTAGCTCTCTGAACACCGAGATCTGAGCCTCTTGACGTGCTGTCTTAAAAAAGGGCTGAATCAGTTGAATCAAGATAGACCTATTCAGTGATGTATGGCTGCTGAATAAAACATAGATTAAAGGAAAGGTTACATCTTGCAAAGACTTTGCTTTATCTTTCCGCAGTGAAAGCAGCTGCAGAGATGAGATACAGGGTGGGATAGAAATGAAGCTGAATGAGGATGGGATGGCAGAACAGCAAGCTTAAATGCATCATCAGAAGCTGGGATTTCTCTTATGTTCTTAAAAAAATCCATGATTTCTGTTGTACCCCTTTTTTTCTCCGTCACGCCCACATGAGTTTGATCTTGGATGCAGACTAACTTGTCAGAGCCTGCATGGTCTTGGGTTAATGAGCTGTTAGAAGACACCATCTCTGTCTCTGTCTTTGGACTCTACCTAACAACCTGTAATAAACCTGAATGTGAGACTTTTTTTTAATGTGCTAGGTCACAAACACAAACCCCACCGAGTCATAATAACAGAAACAGCAACGTGTTTTTCATCATTGTCAATGGATGTAAAAAAATATGTTCTTTTTTAAACTTATATTGGAAATCCAAAAAGTATGGTGTGCACAAGAATTCATCTTGCTTTTAACCCTTAGATTATATATGGTACTATCAGTTGCCTTGATAAAACCAGCACCGGGCTGTATTTTTCTATATGCAAAGCTTTACATGTTGTAACAAACACTGTTGCACCCTAAACACACCATCTAATGTGAAACCCGGTGGCAGCAGTATCATGTGGGAAGGTTTTTGGTCAAGGGAGAACTTGGCCAGACTTGATGCAGTGATGTCTGGGGGAAAAAAATGTACGAGGCTTTAAAAGATTGGAGATCGGCGTGGAGGTCTAGTCAAAGTCCAGACCTGAATTAGATGTGGAATATATGCTAGACTTGAAAATAGATGAAACAACATCTTATCTGACTGAACTTAACCTACAATGCAGGAAAGGATTTGAGCAATTTATAGTTTTTTTCAAGGTAATAAAGTAATGAGGTTAAATATGGATGCATGACAGCCCAGAAAGTCAAGTGTCCTGTTCCCTCCTTTCATAAAGACACACCACTTTGTTGTGAATGTGACAAAATATTGTTCAATAATTAACAGCTTGTTTCTGCCTACAGTCTCTTATGTCCCCGGGCGATGTCCTTCTAAGTTTAAAGTTTAATAGCTATGAATTCTGCCATAATAATGAATAATTCACCTCTTGATCCCTTGTTTTAATGCGCCAGGCTCCGGAGCAAGATGAGGTGCTGCAGTCCATCGATCGAGCGATCGAAGGCATCCACAATGTGGCCTTGAAAAATGGAGGCAAATATAATCTGGAGCAGCGAGATGTTCTACAGTAAGTTAGAAAAGGAACATCAGAAACATTTGAAAGTAATGTTCTGTTTATGAATCAATGTTCTGCTACGTTGCAGAAAGCTGATCCACCACAGAAAGGAGACCCTTGCTCGGAGAAGTTCCTCCTCCACCGGACACAGACTTCCATCTTCCAACAGTGAAATATCCCTGAGTCAGACCCCTCCTCCAGCCAACGGCCTTAACCAGAACTATGGAAGACAGGGGAGCGTGCCGTTATCAGGAAGCATGGACAGCATGCAGGGAGAGCCGGGCTTCTACCAGGTAAATGTGCTTATTTCACATGTGGATGCACAGAGCGCTGAGGCACACGGCTCAGAGCGTTATGCTCTGTTATTCATGCATTCATGATCAGATGCATCTGTGTGGAGCTTTATTCAAAACAGGAAATTATTATAGAATTAATAGCTTTAGCATGAATAGTTTCTGTTTGCTTTTTTTGGGGCACATATTTTTTTTTAACTTCAACTTCCTTGTTTCATAAAAGACCTCAGCTGGTCAGAAAGGCAGCGTGCTTCAGCTCCTGCTTCACTGGATGCAGAAGAGTTCTTAGTATGATTACATTGTTTGATATGTTATGACCTTTGACCTCTGTGCTGTGATGCAGAGCAGATGTTTCCCTCAGTCTTTTAACTCGGCTCAGTTTTGGGCCATAATGATGCACATTATAAAGTCAGATGTTTCTTTTTTATATATATCTTACTCTTTTGTGCTCCTGTGTGCGAATAGCTGTGTCTTTTTTTTTTAATTTTGTTTTTATAAATCAGCCATTGTTTTCATGACGCTTGACAATGGTTTATAACGTAACACGATGAGGAGAGATCAACTGAATCAGCAGTTTTAATGTGATTTTAGGTTAAATTGGGTGTTTTGGGTCAAATAATTCATATCATTTAGAACTTTGATCTTTCTGTCATGTTGTAAACTAAACTTTCTAAATAAATTAACAGTAATTCATAACTGTGAGGTCTGTAAAGAAAAAGAATGATCAATTTTTAACATTTTTTTTAACTAAAAAAAAGACTGAAAAGCCTCTGTGGTCAGTCTCTACTTGTTTTGCAGAGATGCTGAGAAACTAGTCCATGCGTTTGTTACTTCAAGGCTAGACTATTGTAATTCTTTACTATCAGGAAGTCC
>JAUZNJ010054615.1:8481-29413 GCA_034780135.1 Jordanella pulchra | reverse complement strand
CAGTTGAAGAGTACCTATGATAAAAATTACAGTCTTCTACATGCTTTACAAGTGGGAAAACCTGAAAAATCAACAGTGCATCAAATACTTGTTCTCCTCACTGTATAAAAGTTAGCAGTCCTATTTTAGAAGCAGAACATGCAGGCATATTGACAGAATTATTAATGTGGTTTCTAATGTAGAAAGCCACCATGGAATAGGGACAGGACTGTACTCTAGCTCTTTCTGTCTGACACACATAGCATATTGTGTCATGTTGTTGCATGGCCTATTTCCATAGTGGTGTCCTGGGTGGACTTCTGGGAAAGGAGTCGTCCTTCATTTCTTGAAGTTGAAGGAGGAATTTCAGTACAAACTTAAGAAAACCACCGAAGATCAGCAACACGAACATAACCTTATCATATTGCATGAAAGCCTACATGTCCCACAATGCTTTTCAGCTTCAACAGGTTTATATTCAGCTGTTAAACTTGTTGCTAGAAGCCATCCGACATTAAGCTGCTTGTACTACAATAACAGTACACATGGTTCTCACTACGTGTCTTTTTATTGAGGTGCTGAGTTGTTGGAGGCATGATTGCTACATTACTTATTTTACTTATTTTCTTGTTTGTTTTTGTGACATTTTGAACCCTGTTTTGAACTACAGCAGGTGACGACCTACTGTGCTTTAGATGTTTAAGGTTCCTCTGTGATCTCCTGGATCAGTAGACGAGGCGTAGACTCCTGCCACTGTTTTATGCTTTCTCTCGTTCAGTGTTTTTCAGGGCCATAAAAATGGTCTTTCTAATCATTTCCAGGATGATGGGTGTTTCTCCAAAGGTTTTCAGTTTCATTAGATCAGGACGACAGGCTTGTGTGTGCTTCAGATGTTGCCTGATGGATGCCTTTTAGATGATTTCTTGAGTCCTCTGGTCTTATGACAGATGACATTTTTCACATGGGGCCCAGGGGGGTTTGATAGTTTTATTTCGCTGAAAAAGGTTGATTATCTTTTATTGCTCAGGGTTTTTTTTTGTCTTTTAGATAAATTTAATGTGGAGCATTTTAATGTGGGGGGAGAATCACAATCTAAGTAGCAATGATTTATTTTCCAGCAAAGACTTGCTTGTTACAAACTGAATTGTGAGGCTTTTTATAACCTGTATGGAGAAAGTAGCCATAGAATAAACCTAACTAAGTCAGGTTACATGGGGAGATCAGTATGAAACAAATGCCTGCATCTTATTCAAGTCCTCTTTGCTGTATTTTATTACACACAGTTCTTCCAGATATCCTCTGCTTTTTTCTTTCAGAAATCTTAAAAGGATTAAAAAATAATCTAGTTGTTAAATATGTTTATTCTGAGAGAAATCCCCCTTCAAATTTAAGACTTTAAAACTAATCGGATGTAAATGATGAAATTTCAAAGTTGTAAGCAGTCCCTCAAACTCTTTTGATAAAAGATGAAGAAATGCTCCAGTGAAAACCAACACAAAGTTTATGTTGACTGAATTAGGGCGGTTCTTCTTTTGCTGATCTTGGTGGATCAGATCAGCATCACTTTGTCCATCTCTCTGGATTTCTCTTCTTCTCTCCGTTTGTTCTCTTCTGACTCAGCCCCGGGGAAATAAGAGGACAGTGTTACAAACATGACTGCGTTAGATAATATTTGGGTAGCTACGTAGAGGGATGGTTTTCTGAAAACCTTTGCATTTAAAAAAGAAAAAAAAAAAGAAAAATCTCGGGGTCTGGAGCAGCTCATCCCTTCAGCTTGACCATGAACTTTAAATTATTTAGTCTGATATTATATTGAATGAATTCCCTTTAAACTGATTATTTAATTAAATTATCCATTTTGAATGATTTCAGCAGAATAGTTAAAAATTGAGTATAATTTTCACCACTCTTTGGGATTATTATATATGACTGAAACAATTATTTGGAACAATGGTGATGAATCGCTTATTGAAATAATTGTCACTAATTCAGTAACTGACTCTAAAACATGCCTTTAGCTGACGCAGCGACCCACTTAGAGCAGTAATTATTCTAAAGTTTAAAAAAATATATATATAAATACGATGCATTTAAGATAAAAACAAAAAATAAAATGTGCTCTATCCAGAACTGGTCAAGTAGAAAACTTATCCTATGAAAAAAATCTTAAGGAATCTTCTATTAGATTATTAATTGAAATCATAATTGACAGATTAATCAATTACCAAAATAATTAGTTGCAGCCCTATTTTTCCAACATTTCATACCTTCAACACTGGTGGTAGGATGAAGCTGCTGTTTTAGCTGCAGGAGGTTCTGGTAGTAAATGTTTTATTAGCTATAACATCACAGGAGAAGATTAAGGACAAAAGTAAAGGGAGAAAGAAGGAATAGCAGCCATATAGTTGGTAATTTAAGCCTTTAATTGATGTGGGGTGAATGTGGTGCTCAGGTCTCTATAAAGCACCTTTTTCTCCACCATCACACTATTTTATAGCTTATGTGATGGAGATCGGCTTGTTTTTTGTTTCAAGGGTCGACTTTTAAAAAAGTGAAGTATTTCTCTGCATTTGGAGGTTGATGCATACAAACCCTGAAGCTTCTGCAAACGAGAACACCTCCATTGGCCTCTTCCCTCCTCCAATATTCATGTGATCCTTTAGTCGGGGACAATGGTGTGAGAGGAAATGCTGCTGATGCTGCAGTCCAGGCTCAGAAAGCCCTGATACCTGAAACCAGCTGATTGAGAGGAGGAAGTTGTTTATAAGACAGGATGTAGTTTGAATGCGACTCGAGTTTAAATGCTAAAGTTCAAATCTTCTTCTTTTTTGATGATGTGAAACCGAACGAGGAAATGAAACTGTTGTACGTCTTCAATACTGAAAGTCAGTTTAAACTTTGTCTTGTGTTTAAAACTCTTTGCTTGTCTTTTTAACAGCATGTTGGAAACTAATCCTCAGAATTTTGCTTCTTCTTCTTTTTTTTTTTTTTTCAGAGGAGGAGCTGAGGAAGTTGCGGGAAGAAACTAATGTGGACTCCCTACGGCAGGAGCTGGAGAGAGAGCGGAGTAAAAGGCTGGATCTGGAGCAGAAGATGAACGAGGTCCTGAGAACGAGGTAAGCCAGAGATGTAATGAGGAAAAGATGGAGAAGAGGTTCAGCTCAGCAGAGTTCACCACAGGTCAAGTGTGTGTCTGTTTGTTCGCACTGGCGTTGGTTTCCGGTTATAAATAGAAGCATTGGCAGCTTGGTAGGCGGGGAATTCCTCGAGGAGATGACTTGGAGCCTGAGCTTTGAAGGAGATGGAAAAAAACAGGGTCACCCGCCAAAACGCATCGCCAGCTCCTTGTGACCCCGCAGCTGTGCTGGTGTCAGCTGGGGTTTGCCCGCAGGACTCTGCCTGTCTGGGTCGGCTGCGATCAGCTGATACCCCTGCCTGTGAAAAATAATCATCTCCAAATGATCATCAGTGCGGCGACACGGCCTCAGGAATGTGAAACAAGCCTGGAAGAAGCTGAAATGTTTCCTGAACTGAAGAATCCAGCTGGCAGGACTCTGCTGGGAAACTAAAGAAGAATATTCATTTCGGCTGGGAATTATAATGGATCAGTAATTGGCTAAAATAATACATTTCTGAGGCTCAATAGGAATGCTGACAGACTCAAAAACACGTGAGGAAACTCCCTTGAGAAAAAAATTTACCCTGTTCTTAAACTCTTTTGACTTCATTTGTGGCTATAAAAACAAAGAAAACAAAAAACATGTGTAACTGCTGACTGTTAAAGGTTTTCATAGCCTTTCTGATAGTTACTGCTTTCTCTCCCTGCATTCAGATCATGAACATGAAGCGATAACGGATATTACACAAATCTCAAATGCAACACAAAGAAACATTAATTAACAAATCAACTCGTACATTAACAATGGAAAGCATAGCAAATGTAGAGAGCAACAATAAAACACCTTTCAGGATCTAAAGACATGGTTGCTGAATCTGTGAACGCTTCCACATATAAGGAAACAGCCACCCGATCCATCAATCTCTAAAGAGTAAATAAAGCATTTGGTAAAAAGGCTTCTTAATTACTGAGTAACTCGTCATGTCTGATGTAATAATTAAAAATAATCGGGCACACAGAAATATCTTTGACTAAAACGATGATTAATGCTTAAATAATATAAAAGGATGAAAATAAAATCATGATTTCAAAATGGGAAATCGGTGTTTAAATCAACTTTTTTTTTTTTTTATGGAGCCAGTTTTATCTGTTGGTAACGTGTAAAAAAACACCATTAAAGCAACAAAAGTTGTGCACTTGCAAAAAGTCTCCCTTTAACTTTGTGTGGATCTGTTGCAGCTTGGAGCAGCCAGAAATGTTCCTGATTCTCTTTGATCCTTTTTTAGTGTTACTTTCTTCATCTTACAGGTCCTGGTATTTGACCCATTGCTCTTATTCATGTAATATTTTAATCAGCCTCGTATAAAGTCACTGACAGCTGAATCGATACAGGTGAAGAGGTGGAGGCGAATGCACGTATTGATTGATTGATTTATTTTTTTTTTTTTTTTTTTTTTTTTTTTTTTTTTTTTTTGCAGAGGCTTTCTTCTTTTTATGGCATTGATTGTTTAGTGAAACACCTGTTGTTGAACTGTCATCTGAACGTTGACTGATTGAGGCTGAAATTGCATCTTATCAATCTGCCTGGATCCATTTCTCCATCTGTGGTTGGCATGGGTCGTTTATCGAGCGAAGCACTTCCTCTGACCGTTTGTCTGTGACGCCAGAGCTTGTGGTGAAAATGAGACATTGCAAATCAGATAAGATATTCTCCGTCTTTCTCTACCCTCAGACTGGAGGACTCTCCACCACAGCCCCCACGGAAACAGCAATCCCCCTCCAACAATGGCACAGGTAAGCCCCCGAGGGAGCTGGAGAGGCGGCCTCTGATGGAGTGAATCAGAAAGATTTTAGGATGTGCTCTGGAGGAGCGTTGAACTGAAACACAGCAGGCCGGAAATGTTTGTGGCCTATTGTAGGACAAGAGGCGGCTTGTGCCACAGCTGCAAGTAGAGATTTCCTCTGTGCAGTTAAAACGAAGGAGCAACACAGTAAAACATTGTGTGTGAATGTTCCTAATCTGCACCACAAGTGGCTCTCATTGTTTGAGAGGATTTATAAACTCATTGATGCAACAGTCCTGTATGATCTGTGGGAATAAATGTTTGTCAGTTTGACACCCAGTTAAAGTGATTTCTGCGTATGTGTACCTGTCTGTAGCTCGTCCTCAGAAACCGGAAGATCCCAGAGTGTTCTGTAGAAGCTAATTAAGGAAAATAGGTTATGATTGTGGATCACTTCATGTAGGTCAGATCTTCAACAAGAAGGGTTGGAGCAGAATAAGGAAAGATGGAAACTAGAGTTTAAATAGTTGTGACTTATTAGTAAAAATAAGTTATAATCATTGTTTTATGCTGTTCAGTATAGAAAACATCAAAATTATAAGAAAAAGTCTGAAATCAAATTGCTGTTTTCTTTTAATTGGGTGTTTTTTTTTTTATTCTTCTTTAATGGTTCTAATTTATTTTCTGTACTGATCAACTTTCTCATCTTTGCTGAAGAAAAACAACCTTTCAGCCTAATGCTGCTAAAGATGTTTAACCGTTAATATATTGTTTTCACAATACACTAATGTTCTCCAGCAAACGCACAAAATCTACTTATTGAAATGATTGTGTAAAAAAAGCGTCTGACAGGAATTATCTGTCGTTCAGCAGAGAAGCAGCAGAAGGAGGTGTGGAGTTCACGGCTGCAGAAGTGGCTCTACGAGCGCTTCGGGGTTTATATCGAAGACTTCCGCTTCCAGCCAGAGGAGAACACTGTGGAGGCAGAGGAGCCGCTAAGTGCTAAAAGGTGGGTCAGGTGACTCCTCCTTTTTTTTTTTTTTTTCTTTTTTTTTTTTTTTTTTTTTTTTTTCTCAACAGAGACGACATGGGAGACCTCAGGATCATTGATCTGCAGCTCTTATAGATCCATTGGTTGTTGTACTGGACATTTATTCAAAACACTCATCCATGTTTTCCTTGTAGCTTTGGATCAACTTATTCTGCTGATAAAAGCTTCACTTTTATGTTTCCTCTAATAAAGGACTGTGAGTCAGAACAGGCTGATCAAGGCTACCCTGTGGCCTTCTCTTTCCCAACAAAGAAGCTGAATTTTGTCTTTGCTGTTCCTAATCTTCACTCTTTTTTTTTTTTTTCCATGTCAGGTTGACAGAAAACATGAGGCGACTCAGTAAGTCCTTTGAAACTCATATAAATTGTAAACAAAGATAGTGATGTAACATTTTTCACAACATCCTGTATTTTATCAATGTTTTGTTTTTTTCCCAGACCTAAACTGAACTAAAGTAATTCTTCTAAATCTTGTTTTAGAACGAGGAGCCAGACCTGTCACTAACTTCTTAAGGAACCTCTCCGCCTTATCCAACTGGCACTCTGTCTACACCTCAGCTATTGCCTTCATTGTGAGTGCACACTTTATTTTTATCATTTAACAACATAATTATTTTGGATTCTCTGTTCTGTCTGTGTTTAACATTAAAAAAAACTCCAATTTTCCTTATTTCTTCAGACTTCGGTTTTTATTTTTTAATATATAGTTTGTTTTTTTTTTTAATTTAAACTACCTTCTTAATCTCTGTCTTTATGGTTGGTGTATAATCCCTGAGCATGATGCTGTCTCTACCATATTCCATTGTGGCCTATAAAGTAGAAAGCACATTTTATGAATTGGCTCCTTTCACAGATAAAAGCTACAACCTGCTTTGTAAAGTCAGCGTTAACATTGATCAATAAAACCAAAATAAAATGCATTTTATTTCTGGTTGGGCACCAAATAAAAGTTCAGTGCTCGTCTTTTTTTCATTACTATTGTTTAAAGATCAGAGCTTTTAGCTTTTAATGTTCTTCTCTTCAGATTTACATGAATGCTGCTTGGCACGGCTGGGTCATCCCCATGTTCCTCTTCCTGGCCATCCTGCGCTTGTCTTTAAATTACCTCATTGCCAGGTAAAAAAAATAAAATTAAATTAAAAGACAATTATTTTTTTTTTTGTATTAAACCCTAAAGCAGTTTAAATGTTCATAAGTCAGTTGATACACAGTCCCTCAGATCTTTCTATAAAAGGAGGTGAATATGATTGTACTTTGTCTGCAGAGGGTGGAGGATTCAGTGGAGCATTGTGCCTGAAGTTTCAGAACCCATGGTAGGAAACCCTCCAACAGGATCGTATCAACTGTAGCTTCTTTCATGGATTATAAACTCTATTTTAATTTACTGATTGTTGTTTTTAGGAACCCCCAAAGGAAGACTTGACTGTGTCTGAAAAGTTTCAGCTCGTTCTCGACGTGGCGCAAAAAGCTCAGGTACAGGATTCGTTCCCATGGCCGACTAAATCCAAATTTAAAAACAAAATTTAAATGGTGTTTTCTTTGTTCTGTCTACAGAACATTTTCGGTAAGATGGCCGACGTTCTGGAGAAGATTAAGAAGTAGGTCTTTGTCTTTCTTTCACCTGAGATCCCGTCCGGCTCCAACTCGACTCATTTCCTGTTTGTTTCTGTGTGCGTTGCAGTCTGTTCATGTGGGTGCAGCCTGACAGCACCCGGAAACTTTACATCTGCCTGTGGGTCGCCTTCATCGTGTCCTGCGTCCTGCCATACAAGCTGATGGGTTTCATGATGGGTGAGATTCACAAACAACACTTTCCCTTTTACACACACTTTTTAAACATCACTGGAACGACTTTGAATAAATGCAGTTCTGCAGCTTTTATACAGAATGGAGCTAAAAGGATGAACACTTGTGGCTCGATATAGTTCAGTCATTTATATGTAGTTTTCAGATGGAAACCTTTTTAAAACACCTGCTGAGCTTGGTGGTTTTAAGCATCTTTTTAACAAGTGACTGTCTGGTTAATTAGTCAGGCTACCTGCTTAATAAGTGGAGTTTCTTTATATGATGAAAAGGAAAAGCTAAATTGTTTATTATATGTTCAGAAGGCCGTCTTTGGACTGCTAACTGGCAGTGTGCAGCTGCAGTCCTTGGATGGAAAGTTATCCAACATTTTCTCGGTCTGATCCTTAAAATGGCTTAAAAAAAACCTTAGAATTATATTAGTTTATTTGTTTTTTAAATCTAGGTGTGGATATTTATGGAAAATGAAAAACTAAGTTTCCCTACAGTCTCTGCAGGTTCCTTATTTATAGACTAATACTGATGCTTCAAAAAAAAGGCTTAAAACTCTGTTTTTATGACAAAAGAAATGTGAACAATTGATATGAAAACTAGAAAAGCACTCGCAGAGCGCAGAGCTCCGCCAAGCAGCACATTCCCCCGACACATTGAGACTTCCACCTTCACATCAGACCCAGATCATCACCAAAATCTAATCGTGTGTCAATGGTTAGAAGACATCCTCTCTGTTAAAATCTGAGCAACATCCACCCGACATTTTTCAAGTTATTTGGAAAAAAAAAAAACCTAACGTCGATGAAAACATGACCTCCTTGGCAGAGGTAACTATCATCCTTATAGCTTCTACTGGGTCATAATCATCACATTGTCCCTGAGCTTCCTGTCTGAGCTGATTAGACGTCAGAGGCGCCGTTTACCACCTTTTATTTCGACTTCCTCACTAGTTTCTCTTTCCTCTCCACAGGAGTCTACGCCGGCATCAAGTTCTTCATCATAGACTTCCTGTTTAAGAGCTGTCCAAAGCTTCGGGACAAGTACGACACACCTTACATAGTGTGGAACAGCCTCCCCACGGACCCCCAGCTCAAAGAGAGGACCAACGCCACCGTGTCCCGGCGGGTGAGTGGACTGGCTTTCCTAAACGGGTCAAACTGAAGGGTTACAGGTGGTTCCACCTGAGAACACCTCCCACACAGAGGAGCAGGGAAGAAAGAGGCCACCCACTCCCACTCTGTTCTGTCTGTGGTTACGTAATGGTGTGTGAGGATGCGTGGCTTCAGTCTCAGGTCTGTTCTGTTGTTTCTCTCTCTCAGCTCTCCTGCATTGAGAAGGTAGGGGCTCTGGTGTGTCCCCCACCCTTTGGTTTCCTCCCCCCCCCCGCCCCCTCTGTGCCTGTGGGTGTGCCACAAGCTCACCTCAAAGCGTGTGTGTGTGAAGCGTGACACCTGGAGGCAGTGACTGAATGAAAAGGATCAAAAATATCAGAAAACATCACAAAAAAATGTTTTGGCTTTTAATTAAAGACGAACCCGGTTTTCTCTGAGTCTCCAACACTTCTGACATTTCTGATCCTACATGCTCTCAGATTTAGTCTTTATTAAGTAGCCAACATGCACATAGACCTGTTTTATTCGTAAGGATCCCCTGTTTACCTTAACAAGCACTAATAAACCCTGAGTTAGAAATGCTGGTAGTTTTATGTAGAAAAGCTGGAAACATAAAGCCATCAGGAGACGTTCTTAGCGTGAAGGTCGGCATTTTTACACACAGTAAACATACACCTTAAACTTTTTCACTGCATCATTGTGGAGTGTTTGTTTTTATTATTGGCGGGGAGTTGATGAGAAGATTAATCAAAGAGGAGCATATTAATGCTTCCAGCGCTCTGAACAAATCGTGGTAACCCATGGATGGCTTTCCTTTGACCTTCCGCTAAGGAGCTGTGGTCCATCTGGGGTTTGGGATGTGAAAAAGTTTGAGGCGTGTGAATGCTGTCAGACGGCGCTGTGAACTAACCAGTCATTTGGGTTTGTTGCTCATCCGGAGGCTAAGTGAATGACGGCCTCCCTCTCAGCTTTGCACGTTTACACCTGAGCCTGAAGTAATGAAGTGCACATGCAGAGACGCACATCGTTCAGTACTAACAGCTGAAGATGATGTTTGGAGAGTCTCTCAGTGATGTGACCTGTTTCTTCCTCTTTTATCCCCTTTTTGTCCTTTGTTTCCCCCTTCATTGTTTTTTTTTTTTTTGTTGACTTATCACTTCTGTGCCATCCTCTTGTTTTTTTTTTTTTTTCTTTCTTTTTCTTCCTCCTGCTTCTTCACCTCTCATATGGCCCCCAAGGTTCAGCCGGTGGTGTCCCGGAGCAGCCTAGCCACGGTCCCCAGCGGTATGAGCAGAGAAGACGACACAGGTCGCTCCCACAGCACCAAAAAGGGGCCCTTCCATGAGATCTTCAACCTGCCGGAATCAGAGCGCCCTCTGGCGGGTGAGGAGACGTACTACAACCGGTTATAAATTCATAACAGAAGTTGATTGTTCATTGAAATCATGCAATGTTTTTGTTTTCTTAGTGTGTGAGAACGGCTGGAGGTGTTGTCTGATAAACAGAGACAGGAAGATGCCCACAGACTACATCAGAAATGGAGTTCTCTACGTCACAGAAAAGTGAGCTTCGCTGCTCCCACTCATCAGGAGAACAGGCTCAGAAGCTGTTTGACCAAAGAGGTTCTTAGCTTAGTTTGTGTCAGTTGACCAACATGAATCTGACTCATTGATTCTTCTTTTTCTCAGTTATCTTTGCTTTGAGAGCTCCAGCTCCAAATCCAGCTCCTCCAAAAAAAATAAAGTGATCAAGCTGGAGGACATCACTGACGTCCAGAAGGTAACCACCCTGCTCCACCTCACTGAAGTCCATCTATACAAGCATAGATTAACTGTTATGAAGGACTAATTATTTAATCTTCCTCTGTTTCAGTACAAAGTTCTGTCGGTTCTGCCAGGAAGCGGTATGGGCATCTCTATAGCCACTCCATCCACTCAGAAGGTAAGGCAGCTTCTAGCCATAAACTAGAACCTAACAAGAAATATCTTCATGTGTTAAACTCCAATACACTGATTGGTGATGGTGACATCATTGGATGGTAGAGATACATTGAAGTGTGAAAGTTGCACAAAGAAGAAGAATGTTGTACTAAAGAGGAAAGTTCTGACGGTTTGTAGACTTATACCACCTGGATAGAAAGAGGAAATGCTAAAAGGCTGCATCCAGATCCCAGCTGGTCGAACATCCTGAACTGAACCCCCCCAAAAAAACCCTCAAAGATTTGTTTTCTGTTGTAGGGGGAGCTCTAAACCCTGCCTCTGCTTTCCAAGGCACAGACCACTGCAGATCCAGAAACACGAGCTCTGGTTTGCTTATGAATAATCCAAAGAGGTTTTTAGGTTTCTGTTATGAGGAAGCACAGCTCTGGAACTTGTTGATGGCGTGGCGGTGCCTCAGTTATACTCTGGGACATCTGGACGGGAAACCCAGCAATGCTCAGAAACTGCTGGCAGCCTCTGTTTGGTCGTGGTTGGATTTATAAAAGGCAGACGATGCTTCTAATAATATAAATAAACTGGTTGCCTTTGATTTAAACACAGCAGGATACTTTGAGCTGCAGTAATAATCAAGATGTTGAATTTGGAGAAAGGTCTCATATTAAAGGTTATGGTTTTAAAAAAAAAGTGTTATTTTTTTGTTCTTCAGCCAATAAACCTACTTCTGCTCAGTGCTGAGATGACCTACTTCTTACCAGGTGTTTGTGTCTTTTTCAGCCGCTGGTGTTCGGTGCCATGATCCACAGAGACGAGGCGTTCGAGGCCATCTTCACTCAGTACATGAAGATTGTGACCACCTCCAAACCACCGACCAGCGCAGAGATTTAGGCCGTCTGCTCCTCAGTTCCACTCCTTCTTTCTTTGGGAGGGCAGCAGAAAACAGAAGCTGAGCAGCTTCTGATTCCCTCAAACTCCTCCTGCTCTCTGGACGAGTGTGTGCTCCTCTTTGACGGCTCCCAGTCCTGCTCCGGCAGATGGACGCCGTTCATCCTGAAAGGGAAGTTAACAGAGCGAGGAGTCGGGTCGGCGTAGTTCCTACGACCTGCTGAGGAGCTGGATCTCCTCTGCCACTTGACTTTTTTTCTTCTGGCTTTCTGGTGTTGCATGTGTGAGTGTGTGGTGTCAGTAAGCGGGGTGACCTCTGCTACAATAGGAAGCTTCGTCTAACCTACTTCAAACTGCCAGATAGGAACCGGTGCCTCTTGGCTGAAACCCAACGAAACCACAGTCATGAACGTGTCTTCAGCAGACATTTGTTTTTCTTAGTGTTGAAAATGTCAGCCTCTGACCAACAGAGCCTTTCTGTCCGTTTACATCGCTGTTCTTCGTTTTATTTTTTTAAATACATTTCAGGAGCGACGGAGCCGCTGCCGCCGCCGTCCGGCTCACACACTGGAAGAAAAAAAAAAAAAAAAAGAATCATTCTGCTTCTGTGTTTAAGTGTCCTGATGTGGAACGTGACGTAAACTTTTAAACTTTATTTTTTGCCTTTTTAATTCTTTGAAAGTCTCTGTAACAAACAGCTTTCTCTGGATGCGTAGCTGGTAGACGAGAGCACAACGCTGACTGCCGTTTGTAGACGTGTGGCACAGCTAGAGGACGGCATTCATGCCGTATGAAATCTATTTTTGTGTTTAGCTGGTATATTTCCTGCACTTTACTAGAACTCCTAAATGTGTCTGCTGAGAGGTATGTTTGACTCTTAAATCCTTCCACAATTAGCTGGTCAGAAAAATCAGGCACTTAGTCTTATGCGGAAAAAAAAAAAAATGTGCAATTAAACTTCTTTCTGATAAAAAAAAATCCAGGCCTGCTCATGTTCTCTGGTTTAATACTTGAGCTGGTTTTGGTTCGTAGCAGTGAAACGTTATGAGGAAAAGTCCAATAACAATAATCTACAATAGTGCCTCACAAAAGTATCCATAGTCCAGTTTTTTTTAGCTCCGCCCCCACTGTGTTTTTCCATTGTTGAGGTCGTTATTTTCCAGCTTGCACCTTTTGAATGTAGGTCAAAAAGCAGCTTCTTTGATGTTCGATGTGTCACGAACATCAAACCAGACTCTTCATGGTTTTCTTTCAACCCCCACGGGCTCGTTCTGTAAAAGCCAGATCTGTGACATTAACAGTTGACCCGTCCCACCCGAGCCGCAGATGTCTGCAGCTCCTCTCTTGTGAGATACTTTTGTCAGGCACCGTAGCTGCTTTTCTCCCCCTCTTTCTGCAATGCCCCAAGTCCAGCTGAGATTTCCAGCTGTAGTCGAAGGCATTGGCTTAACAAAAATCTTTAGTGTCACTTTCTTTTTGAAATTTCCCAAGAATAAAGCAGGTCTTTGCTCTTGGGGAATGTTAAATTTAATGCCAAACTGAAAGACACTTTATGGTGTTTTAGTGAGCAGAAAGCAGTGATGGACTGCAGGATTATCCTTGGAGTTGTAGTGTGACTGATGTGAGATTTGGAGAAGCTCCATAGCACTGTCCAGTGACCTAACTTTAATGTACGTCCTTAACACTGTTAAAAGGGGGAAGCCTTGACATTTACTACTTTTTATTTTTTTTAACTTTCTCACTGATCATGGTCTGCTTTAAACGGACCGTCTCAGATCCTCGGAACTGCCCTCTCTCTGGAAATGTCAAGGTTTCTCCTCCTGTTCTCCATCTGACTCCACTGAACCGGATATGAAGCTGCCTGAACTGCAGCAGACTGGTTCAGTCCATTTTAGAGTGAGAAGAATGTTTATTGTTTTTATTTAGCCTTTGGAATCTGTTCACTGTGCTGAATCATGAGAGGGCTTTGCTCAAATATAACAAAGAATGTACTATATGATGTAGCCTTCACATCCCTGAAAGTAACAGGTTAACTTCCCAGAACTTTCCACACACTCTAGTTTGGTTTTCTGACATGTGAACTTCTTCCTCTCCGTAGCTCAGTTCTTCAATTCTAAGTTAAATCGAGAAAGTCTGAAGAAAGTGAGACAGATGTGAGACTAAAATTGTCAGATAGTTTATTAAACTCTGTACATCCAGGCAGTTCCTTGGAACTTCCCATGACTTTATCAAATAGTTTTCTAAAACTTCACAGCCTTTTTCAAAAACTTTGAAAGGAACTTTCCCTGAACGTGAAACTCAACTCAAAGTTATGCAGATAATTTAGTGGAATATTACTAGTTTTTTGTCCAAATGTGGACTTTTTTTTTTTATCTAGAAAGTATCAAGGAAATCCCAGGATAGTAGTTGCTACGTCAAAGCATGATACTGGGAAGCTCCAAGAAAGTTTTAGGCAAAATCCTGGAAAGTTTGTAATAAATACTTCAGTTTTCCAGAAAAATTCCAGATATTTTTTTGTATTTTTAACATGGTACTGATTTAGATTCGCAACTTAACTAGACAGGTATCATGCATGTTTGAATACCTCCAGATAAGTTCCATAAAAGTATCTGGTTAGTTCTGGGAAAGTAACCTTGAAGCTCTGGGTGAGTACTGGACTGCCACATGTAGTATTACTGATGTTTTAAAGTGGAACGTTTATTCTTTATTTTTGCCAAAACTTTCGTTTCTGTCTGCCATGCTCTGCCTATGCTCATGTTTACATAGTTTGAATTTTTTTTTTTTACTTCAGTTTAGCCAGTTTGAATTCCTTAGATTTTGGAGTTATGAAGACTGAAGTGATCTTCTAAAAAACTTCTTTTTGATTTTTAAGTTTTTTTTTTTTTTTTTTAAATCTCCATTCAAATGGCCTCATCTCATCCAACCATAGTGACAATAAAAACCAGTATTTCAAGCTTCAGAGTGCATGTTCATGTTCAGGTGTAGTTAAAGCTGCCAGAACCGTCACAATCACACGTTAAAAAAACGAGCGGAGATGGTCACGAGGGATTGCTGCAGCAACGTCACTGATTTGCACTAGAAGAAGTTAAATCTCCCAAAATGGAGATGGTGTCTCTTTCCTTTCATCTGGTGTCTGCTTTCCTGATAAGTATATTCTGTGTTTAGTATTAATGGAGTGTTTCCAAAACAGCGTTCATCATCCAAGTGGAGCTCAAGGAGGATTCACTCTGGAACATCTGCATCGTTTTAGTAATTCTCTAAAGGCTGTAAAACGAATTAAATCGTTGTCACAGTATCTATTCGGTCAGCTGCGGAGGACGCTGCAGTTTTACCTGCAGCTATTAAGGTGTTTTTCTTTTCGTTTTTTTTTTTTTTTTCTTGAAGAGGATTTTTGTATACAAAATAACTGAAAAGTAACTAAAAGAAACCACTGAGTTTTTAAAAGACACGCCTATTGTAAGAGATGATGTGATGTACATTTTTTTTAATTTAAGTAAAAGAGTTTAAGTTACGATCATGCCTCCGTCTCATTTTCTCTATAAAATAAGTGCAGCATCCGCATCTAGCCACCAGAGGTCAGTATGTTCCCTTTTTTTTTTGTTCATGTTTTGGGTTCCTGACAAATATTTAAATTTTATTATAAATCTTGTAAAAATGATGAGCTTTAACGTGGTTTATATTTCCAATTATTCAAATAGTTTAGCTTGTATTTCATACTTTTAACCGAGAGTATATGTTAAAATTAAATGAGAGATTCTATGAAAAATCATCATTCTTCCACTGATATAAAAGCCAAGATTTGGTGTTTTGGGGATAATTTATGAAAGCAAACTTGAACCTCTGCTCCCAAACACGAGCTGACAGCCCTGAAGGCTCCTCTAAAGCTCATCTGTGACTCTTCATGTACCACACTGAGCCTCCTGCTGTTTCCCTCAGCAAGTCGCCTTATTTTAAGGCGACACAAGGCTAAGAGTGTCACTAAGACACACACACACACAAAAAAAAAACCCAGCTTTCATTGAGTTTAAATGTAGTTTGATGCGAAACACTAAACTGACACCTTTGTGGCTCATATTCTACCCACTGCTTCAATTGATGGATTTGGCATATTTTTAGTCAGTCTGCCTGATATGTTTTCAGTCGAAGCACAATTTAATATTCGTATTCATGACTCTGTCACAGCTCTGCTTGCTCTACTTGTCTGGGTTAGTATAATGTATTAATTTAACTGTCAACAGGCTTTGGCAGCTGAAACAACCTCAGTTTATGAGGTTAAAAAAAAATCTGGATGTTTTATTTGAGTAACAAAATAACTTCAACTCTCATCACCAATAGCTCTCTAATTCTGGAGCTTAGTTTACTTTTTTTTTTTTTACTGTTATAAGATGTGTAAATCTATAAGATATAAGTAAATCTTAATACAAGATTAATGCACAATAAAACGCAAGTTAAAAAAATTTTGACCACCATTTTAACATTTTTAATCAAATTTTTTCTCCGTTTTTCTTTAGGAGCTTTTTAGTGAGATTAGATAAAGAACATAAAGTACAAACATGCACATTTTAAGACTTAAACCAGATTCTTTTTGATTTAGGTCTGGACTTTGACTAGGACACATTCTACCAAGTTAACTTCTATAGGTTGAAAGTTATCCATCTGGAAAATGAATCTCTAAACCAACATCTAAAGCTTCTCTTTATTTGAAAGCAATCAGTATTCCCACAATGCTCTCATGGATTTCCTAAATTGATTGATTCAATTTAATTGCTTTTTGATTCAGGTAAGAACATTAAGAATTGAACCCAATACAGTTACATTCATTATTTACTTTTTTTTTAACACAAGAGGACCAAACAACAACAAAAAATGCAATGATTTGAATAAAACACAGCGCAGGCTGCTTAAATACAGCATCTTCTGACACTGCAAATAAAATGTACTTTTAACTGTTTTGTGCAGATGTTTTTTGGGGAAAAGGGATCAAGAGGATAAGAAATATTCAGATTTTTTCTTACTCTAGCCCCAGTTCTCATAGCACTTTTATCTTTGTTGTTGAATGTTAATATTCACAAAACTGAGATTCTTTGAACAAATGGTATCAACTGCACTTTGAACCCAGAGAGAAAAGCTAATTACAGCATTAAAGTCCCTTCAAAGTCTAATCATTCTCACTCCTAACTCCTATCAGCCACCGAGGCTCACTGATTCGCTGTTCCTTTCAGTCACAGTTTCCTCCCAAGGTGGAAACTGGCATTGGATATCTGGGTACTTTATCAATAAAGAGGGTTTTCTCCCCTGACAAACAAACCACCATCACTGAATGAATTCTACTGGAGAACCTCAAGATTTTCTAGAACAGAATTTAATTGCAGATTGAGTGAAGGTTTGATCCTACATGATTTAATAATTGCTCTGTTTTCTCTACAAGCTAAACAAGAAGGTTTCCCATATTTGATTTGATTTGCAGAACTGTTGTATCACTAAGAATAGTTTCCACTTGGCTTTAACTGTGGGAACTGAGTGAGATGGAGAAACTCTATTCAGACAGGAAGGAGCGTTGAAATAAGATTCAGTTTATTGATAGCTGAGAACATGCATGATGTCTTCCTTCCACAAGGGGGCGCTGCAAAACCACGCAACTCCCTGGAGGCTTAAAGCCTCTTTATTTTTCAAGCATTTACCTTTAATATTCATCTGCAAATTTTGATTGCCTGTGGTTCAAATATATCTAAACTGTTTTTAAACAGCTAAAAAAGCTAAAGACTCTTATCACTATTTACCTTTATTAGAAACTGAACTCACATTATCAAGCCATGAGCAGCTTCTTTATGGTTTAGTTTCACTTTGGCTCTCAAAAACGAATCAAATCATATCGCAGATGTTATGGCCAGTGGCCTTTTCTGTGTTTGTTTTTTGTTTTTTTTTTTGCAGTGGCTAATCAGATGTACTTCACCTGGAAGGGGGTGTTGTCCCGTGTCACACCCTGAGGCCTACCGTGATTGGATCATCAATTGCCGGCTCCACCAATCGCTGTTGAGGCCTCCCTTTTAAAACCAAGGACTTCCTAGGAGAAGGCTCGGCTTGTTTCTTTGTTGAGACAGCTTGCCACTTTGTTGGATGTGTGTGCATGGGTTTGCTGTTACCTATTTGCACCTTGAGTTAACTGTAACCTGTGACAGGATTGAGTCTGTGGGGTTTTTGTTTTTTTCTTTTACTGCTACTAGAGCTGTGGTCTACTTTGGCTTTGTTAATTTCTTTTGACTGCTTCAACAGTATTTTACCCTGTGGGGTTTTGTAATGCTACACCAGACTTGTAGCTTGTTTTGTTTGTTTTAATGAGTTTGTTTACCCTGGACGTAAAGTCCCTTGTGATTAAGTTTTGGCATCCAGCTCTGATTTGTAGACTTTGTTGATTCAGTACATATTGGCTAAGTTGTATCCTTTTGATTATTGTAATATTTGTTTTTCTTTCTTTTTTTCTCTTCTGTTGTTGTAAACCAAAACAATAAATTCCTAAATTGTCAAAACCTTAACATCTAGGTTTATTTAATGTTGCTTCCTTTTCCCCTGGCTGAGCCGGGTCGTAACAGCAGAGAAAACCAAACACATCCATAACACGCAGGATTTGTTTTCCAGGACTTCAGTCATGGCATTTTGTTTACCTTCTCTTCATTAAGACCACTCCTCAGTGCGTCATTTTTTCCTTGTCTCAAATGTAAATACAAGCAAAGTTCTTTAATGTTATCAAAATCTCAGCTGACCTTTTCCAGAACCTGATGGGTTCACTACGATCAACACTGCGTTTCCTGCAAAACAAACGTGGTATTCATAATTAGATGGTATTCATATGTAGATGGCGTTTGTAACTTGACAGTGATTACTGCTACATTACTGCTTTTATAGCAAAGAGGATCAAGAAGATGATTGTAAATCATTGGTTTAAACTGAAGCATTACATCAAAGAATGTAGATCAAAAGTTTGACTTGAAAGGTGTGTTAGGAAAAATCAGCTGATCAAAACCATAGCAACAAAAAAAAAAAATCGCTTAAAGAAAATTATTAAAATCTTTTACAACATGGATTTTCAATATAAGGAAGCTTTAAACTCACTCTCTTTAAAAACTCTAATGCTTTTCCTTTAAATAGAAACACTAACATTAGCCTGTGAGAATTAGCTTCCAGTACAGAATACAAATGACCAACATATTCTAAAAATATGAAATAAATATCCCATACGACAGCAGAAAATCCAATCTATTATTGAAATCTATATTTAAAATAAATGAGGTGAGGCCATAACGAAGGAGAGGCACTTGAGCTGGTTCATGCTGGACCATATCTCTGTGATTTATTGAACACAAGCAGTTATGCTAATGAGCTCATTATTTAAGCTAATTCTATTTCATTAGCAAATAATTCTTGTCAGCAGACTTTTCTTCCCATTACGGCCAGTATTAATGTGAGCTCTGCGTCTTAACTTATTAAGGAGTCACAGTAGTTGCTCTACTCGTTAATATGTACATTTATCCAATCAGGCCACTGGCCAAACACAAGGAGGAAGGATGAAGCTTTCCGGTTTGTTTTTGTTGAAGCTAAATGGATAGAACAAATGAGCTGAAATCCCCTCAACCAGAAATAACCAAATTACCATTTCTGTTTTTCTCTTTTTTTTGTAAGTTTTTTAGGAGTCTTTGTGTGGAATATTTTGGATTTCAGCTGCCTGCAGCCTTTGCTCCTCCCGTCCTTATTGCCTGCAGCAGCAGGATATGAAAAGTCAGTCTAGGGTCAGTAGACTCATGGATTGCTTTGTCTTTTGGAGGGAACAGAGGGGGCTTTTTTTAAGAAATTGGTGTGCCAGCTTGGTTCATGGGAACATTTGACATGATCCTGCCAATTAGGTCCAAATCCTCCCCTGCCTCCCTGTGATTGGTGCACGCGACCTTCCCAGAAGCCTCCAGCTGTTTTCTGTGTAATGAAAGCTGAAAGTGAAAGGAGGAAACAATCTCCTCACTGAACCACTGTACAGCTGCATTATTTTTATTTTTATTTTAATAGACGTAGGTTCAACCAAGACCAGCTCTTCCTCAAGTCTCCAAAGAAGGACACAATCACTGCAAAGGTTATGCTAAGATTTGTTTGCTCTTTGGAGCTCTTGCTTCACCCCCCACTCTGAATGAAATTTAATGAGATCAACTCAGCTGTGATTCTAACGTGGTTGTTTTTTTTTCTTCTCTGGCCTCTTTTCACAAAAATTAAACTTCAGAAACTAGCCTGCCATTAAGCCCAAACACTCCTGCAGTCACTTTATGCAAGATAACATCTTTTATTTATAAAGAAAATGTTTGTAGACTCTCCCTTTTTAAATTGCTTAGTAGCTTTAACACACTCAGGTGTTGAAGCCCCATTAACTCTACAGCCTTAATGTAGTTGGATGTGTCTTGAAGCTTCTGTCAGGTTTAGGAATCAAAGTGTCCTGGTTTTTTTCTATCCTTATTCTCATGAACTTCTTCACCTCATGTGGTGTTTTTGTAAAGTCCAATCTTCCCCAGGTGTGTCATTATCACTTGCACGGCTTCATAAAGCCCCAAGATTGCAAAGCTGCTAACGAGAAAACTTCAGAGAAAATATATTTAAACAGTAAATTTTGCTTTATTAAAGTTACACTTAAAGAGTTAAATTTAACAACAATCTGAGCACATTTGGTCCCACTCTGATTTATTGTTAAATCAACTCTTTCAGTGGTCTATATCTTACTCTAGCTGTTGTTGTATTAACCCCCAAAGCGTCAATGTAGTTTGACACTGCATATTCATCACTGTGTGGAAAGATGATCGGAGCCAAAACCTGCAACAAAAACACAGCCTGGAAGGAAACGGTTCCTCCACAACTTTGATGCAGGGTGGTGGAAGAAAAGTGATGTGGGCTTATCTAACTCCTCTGTACGGAAGCCTGCAAATCAAATTGGACTTTTATGACTTTGTCTTTGAAACGTAACATTATCTATGAAAATAAAACACAATAATTTATATACTTAATGATAAAAAATAACCTCACTCTATACCAAATGCTTTCCTCATGTCATCTCCTTTTCCTCCACTGACCTCAGCAAACTGCAGCTCTCTGCTGCTTCTGTTCCCATTTTAACTCACTCCGCCGCTTAAATGAGCTTGACCCGGCTCCACCTGCTGCATCCCGCCGAGAAGCTCGCTCATGAATATTTTAAAAGAAGTTTGCTTACTGTGGAAAGAACTGCGTGCGGGGGGGGGGCGG
>JAUZNJ010054604.1:14521-29414 GCA_034780135.1 Jordanella pulchra | reverse complement strand
ACCTGAATTAAATGAGTGTCTCATTACTAGTGATGGTGCGATGAAGCCTCATGAGGCTTTTGAACAATTTGGCCAAATTGCTTCAACGAATCTTTCATGGAGCTTCGTGTGAACGTGACACCACCTACTGGCGAGGTTCATAACTACACTTAGCATCATAATCTATGATGTTTCCAATTGTTTGTTTAAGTCCCTTTGAAACTGTTCATGAATGTGTATAATATATATTTTTTTAATTTTGTGTTTGGAAATTATATTAGAATAGTTCAATCCTGCTTTTGTCTTTAGAATAGATCAAATGTTTTCTGTCATTTTAGTGACATAAATTCAATCAGACCCTAAAAGTTTGTGCCACTTGGGGAATGATGAGCAAAATAAAAGGTGTTAGTTGGTTTTATTCAAAACAGTCATTTTTTAAAACAACCAGTCTAATTTGATAACGTTTTTAAGCAAACTATATTAGTAAAAGGGCAAACCATTACAAATTGACCACTTTGACCAGAATAAAGATTAAATAGAGCAACTTTTAAAAGCAACAATCAAGGATTGAACCAGGAATCTTTCAGGTTGGAGTCACACTGTTACAGCCTACACCACTGTCACCATTATCAACAAAGAGGAAATAAATGTAACCTAATTCTTGTGACACAACTGACAAATTTTCAGCCAATGTCTTCTTAGAGTAAATCCATACTCTGTCAAAGCTCTATGTAAACACTCGACTGAACGAAGCCTTTCTACAAACTCCCACATCTTGCCTGAATACTGAAGCTGCCTGTCAAAGTTCGCGAGCGATCTGAGCCACTTCCTGAAGCGGTCACGTGGTACAGCCGGGCAGTGAGGCTTCGGACCTCATCGTTTTCGGCTCCTCCCCTAAACAAAGCAAGCTTCGATATACGCTTTACGGAATTACTCGACACACGCCTCGAAGCCTCGGCACATCACGTAACATCACTACTCATTACCAAACCTCTGCTGAACTAAATGAGGGAACTAAGCCTTAGATTCAAGTTTGTTAGTGATGTGACTAAAAGTTATGGGATGGTAGCTCTTGAGGACTGGACTTGAGCAACCCTGTTGTAGAAGCTTCAAACTGTTATACAAATATAACTTTTGCAGTGTAAAAAAAGTGTAAAGGTAACGCCATTTTCCCATCAATATCCTTTTAATCCTTTTAATTCATTGTTGCATTTATATTTCAGAAACCTCCATGTATCTTCCTGTGACTCCGATCACAAACAAGCATCGAAGGTCACTGAACCTCCTTGAGGTCCCTGACCTACAGCCGAGCCCACAGGCAAAGCAGCCCGAGCAACCCAAGGTATGCATCTGTGCAGCGGCTCCTGCTGTGTGTCCATCCCTGCTGCAGTGGCGGAAGTTTAACACTTATGTCTTCTCTCAAGCTCTGCAGTATCTCTGAGCTGCACCTGCCACGAGACCCCCAGGGCAACACCGACTTCGCAGCACTGGTGAATCAGATAAAAGAGTGTCCCACTCTGCAGGACCAGGCTGATATCCTCTACATCCTCTATGTTATGAAGTGAGCAGAGATTTAGAATCCAACAATCTCCCTAAAAATTTGAAAGGTTACATTCTTTTGGATGATTTCATATTCTGTAATGGTTTTTTTTTTTTTTTTTTGTTCTCTGACACAGAGGGGCGGATTGGGTGGTGGAGCTTTCGGGCCCTGGGCAGGACGGGGTCAGTGTGCGCTCGCTGCTGGAAGAACTGTATGTGCAAGCTGGAACCTGCAAAGAGTGGGGGCTCATTAGATATATCTCTGGAATACTACACAAAAGAGTGGAGGTCCTTGCAGAGGTCGGTTACAAGTCTGTGTTTGATGAGATAAAACCTTAAAACTAAAGCTATGAGTCTTTAAGATTGGAGGGAAAGTAGCTCCAACACTCATGAAGGAGCATAAACAGGAGGAAATGCATTTATTAAACTGACTTTGATCCTTAAGTCAACCTGCACAGAGGATGAGTTGCTATAAATGTTGCCTTAAAGCAAGAAGCTTCAAAGAATAATTGCTGACCTGGGATCTTTTTGAATGGAGTTTAAATGTTCTCCTTGTGCATGCTTAGATTTTTTTACTCCAGGACCCTAAAATATGCTTGGATGCTTTTTGTGGGCTTCAGCTCAGCCTGTAGCACTGGATATGGTTGTGATGTTTTTGGACAATGACATTTCATAGAATGCATTAGCTGCACTGTATGTCTGCACTACATGTTTATTTTATATTTAAATGTTTTCTTCTGTGAACATGTCTACAAGAAGGGACAGAATAGACGGTTCTTCTTAAGGAAGCTTGGGTCCTTCATTGTTTGCAGAAAGATGCTGCATATTTTCTATAAGTCAGCAGTGGAGATATTGATTGATGTCCTGTTTTGATAACATCAGAGCAAATGACTTAAAGAAGCTACATAAAGAAGGTCAGTCCAGTTCTGGTAATTTATGTAGAACCTCTAAAGATGATTTTAAAAAGCAGAAATCTTTTAAAAACAAAGAAAAATATGGGAGAATCTGGGATCTTCATCCTGATGAAGAGGATGCTTAGAGTTGACATAGTTTAACCAAAGGCTATAAGGGATTTATAAAGAAGAAATAACACTTCCCCATAAATAAAGCTAGAAAAGCACTCTGAGACCGCAGACCTCTGCTAAGCAGCAGATTTCATCTATTTAAGTGAACGAAGTGAATTTAAGTGAATTATTCCTTGGCATGAGGAAAAAATCAATAAAATTAATTCATAAGTTTTAAATAGATCCTGCTAACAAACCAACTCCTTTTTCTTTCTGTAAAATACATTTGATGCCGAGGTTGTCAACAGTCACTGCTGCCACCCTCTGGTTTAATGAGCAACTGCTTGTTCTCTATCACACAATGTTAGAGAATATTTAAAAAAAATCCCGTATCCAGACTATGATGTGGATCGTCACCAGAATATAACTGATTGTTCTTCGGACTGAGGTCCATCTTTGGTAAAATGTCATTAAAATCCGTTCATAACTTTTCAAGTTATCCTGTACACAGACAGACAAACACACACACAAAACTAAAAACAGATTTTAACGAGAGGATAAAGTTTATGTTTACAGGAGTTAAAACTGACTTCACACGGTTGATATTTATGCAGATTTGTAAAAATATTTTTTGCGATGTTTTGTATCTTTTTAAAAAAAATTAATTGTAATAAAGATTTGGCTTGTTTGATAAAAAGGATGAAACTAAATCCCTATAATCTGTCCCTTTAGCTCATATTACAACAGCTGTATTCCTGCTTTTGTCTTCTTCTTCTTCTCAGGCCTGCACAGATCTGATTTCTCATCACAAGCAGCTGACTGTCGGTCTTCCTCCTGAACCCAGAGAAAGAGTGATAGCGATGTATGATGTTCAGGAGATTGCAGATCTTTTTCATCCTCATAAAAATGCTTTACTAACACTCAGATGTCCCGCTTTACCCCACTGTTTCTCCCAGTCCACTTCCCCCTGAGGAGCTAAACACTCTGATATACGAAGCCAGTGGTCAGGACATCAGCATAGCTGTTCTCACTCAGGTAAAACTTGTTTTATATATCAAAGCTCTTTTCCAATCTTAATAAATCCCCACTCAGACTTTTTTTTGTTTCTGTTAAAGGAAATCATGGTCTATCTTGCCATGTACGTGCGCTCCCAGCCTGCTCTCTTCGGTGACATGCTCCGCCTCAGGATCGGACTCATCATGCAGGTGATGGCCACGGAGTTGGCTCGCAGCCTGCACTGCTCTGGTGGGGGAAAATAAAACACACACATTCAGACAAAAGAACTGAACTGGAAACAACAAACTAAAACTTTGTGGTGCTTTTGTAGGAGAGGAGGCGTCTGAGAGTTTAATGAATCTGAGTCCGTTTGACATGAAGAACCTGCTGCATCACATCCTCAGTGGCAAAGAGTTTGGGGTCGAAAGAAGCAGTGAGTTTTTGCCTCGGCTTTTATTTTAAATCAAATTATATCCGTCTCTCGACACCTACTGACTAAAAGGATTTTTCTGCTTCGAAAAGAGATAAAAGATTTTGTTTTTCTTTTTTTTTTTTTGACACAACATTTTCCAAAAGCAATTTAAGTTTGTAGATAAGTTGCTGTTAAACTTAACATGCACAATTGATGGAAAACACAATTCAAAAGAAGATGAAGGAGAAAGCAAAGATGAACAATCAAGTGTGAAAACATAAACCAATGATCAGGTGCAGAAACTTCAGATTTATCACTGCATCACTGAAAATGAAAAACGTGTTCTTTTTTTTACTGAGCCTTTGTTAAAATATCAGATTAAATTCTCTAACATCCTGATTAAAAATAGAGATCTGTCTTTGCCAGCCTTCACTATAAAAAACTACTTAAACAAAGGGAATTATCTCTCTATGCAGCAAGATAATTTTAATTGACAAGATTTGTTGATTTAAGATTTCTAAATCTGGAAATAAGTATGTTTAACACTTTACATGAGAATATAGGTCCAAAAACAATCCCTCAAACTTCTAAATATATATTTTTTTATCTTGATAAGAACCCAACAATTTGCTGTGTTGAAAATCGGAAAAACAAAATAAAATATCATTCCGACAAGGCAAATTTATGCTGCGTTTAAAAGACAGGAAATGGCAATAAGAAGATGCTTCTCGTTACCTGTGCTCAGTCAGGCTGGTGCTTATCCCTGTCTCAGGTTGTTAGCATGAGGTTGATTATACAGAGAGGGATACACTTAAAGCATTCAAAGACAGGCCAGTATCCGTCCCCTGTTTGCTTTTAGACTATAGGAGGAAACTGAACCAGCTTACAGCTGCTCCACTGTCTGAGACACTATTAGCTGGCAAGGCAAGTTTATTTGGATACAACAGTTCAGTACATGGAAAATTCAAAGGGCTTTACATGAGTTAGACAATAAAATAGAAGGTCAATAAAAACAAATAAAGACTGTTGGACCACAACCTCAAACTAATACTTCAACAGTCAAAGGCTGGTTCTAACAAATGGGTTTTTAACTTTGACGTAAACAAACTCAGGCTTTCAGCTCTTTTACAGTATTCTGGGAGTTTGTTCCAGATCAGTGAATCAGAAGAACTAAATGCTGCTTCTCCGTGTTTGGTTCTGGTTCTGGGAGGTTGAAACACTGACAACAAATCTGCTATATACTGAGCTGCTGATCCATTCAGTGATTTATAGACTAACAGAAGGATTTTAAAGTCTATTCTCTGAGCTACAGGGAGCCAGTTTAAAGACTTTAGAACCGGGCTGATACTTGGTAGAACAAAATAATTACAAATAAGACGAAGTTATAAGCCTGCTTCTCTGCATTCAGGAATCCTAAATCTGTTTTTAGAATTGCATTATGTTGGGGACTTACTAGATAAATCATATCTATGAAATAAGTTGAGATAATACCTGATTTTTAGAGTTGGTGAATTAAAAGATGAAAATAGACAAATATTTAGAAGCTGCTCACCTCTGCAGCTTTTACCCAGCCTTAGTCTCTGATTAATTCAGTTGATGAGAAAAAAACCTTAAAAGTACTGCTTTGATTCATAGGAAAGTAAAACTTTAGTGAGGATAATGTGTTTTATACCAAATTGCCTAATAGGGAAATGTAGAGTCTCTTTGTTTTGTATTTTTAGATAGTTTGAGTTTAATAGATTTAGGCAAATAACTAAATTAGAATCTGACTAAGGATCCTCCAAACCCAAAAGAGCCTATCGACCCAACCCAGAGTTACTGTCTCAGATACCAGATATAAAAGAAGAACTCTGAAAAACAACGATTTGAGAAAATACTAAAAGAATCAAACAAATCAATTTAGATTGATAAACCGGAGTAAAAGCAGAAGAGCTTTACACAACATTAAACACAAACCAAGGCTCCAACATGATGCGTGGAAGTTTTTGGAATTAGTTTAGCTAGTAATAATGTATTAGTTAGTATAAATGTCTATTTATGCCGTAAAACATGCACAGTTTGAGTTTACATGTTTGCTCTTCGAAGATTGATTTAACCAAATACACTCAAGACAAAGAGCTTGTTTCTTGCTGCATTTAGATAACTAGGTTCATGTTTGATTCACTTTCAGCTCTTCAGTAAAAGTATCAAATGATATTCAAAAGTTATATTTGTACAGGAATAATGAAACTATCGAGGGTAGCGTTAAACCTGATAGCTATTGTTAAATCAGAGTGCTTCTGGTCCAATTTACATTATTCTGTGGCTGAAATTCAGGTATCATAGATGAAAGTGCATTTTTAGTTTTATTTTTGTTGCTTTTATTTTTTTCTGTTTGCTTTGTTTCTTAGTGCGACCCATCCAGTCTACAGCCACTAGTCCTGCAATCTCTATTCATGAACTGGGCCACACAGGGGCCACAAAGACTGAACGCACAGGGATTCATAAATTAAAGAGTGAGATAAAACATGTGAGTGAAAAAAAAACTCTGTCTGTCTGTCTGTCTGTCTGTCTGTCTGTCTGTCTGTCTGTCTGTCTGTCTGTCTGTCTGTCTGTCTGTCTGTCTAATATTGTTCTTGCCTCTGATTGCAGCTGGATGGCTCCCGTCCTCTCAGTGTGGGTTATCTTTGATAAATTCTAGCATGTGTTTGTTTCTAACCTCGATCTAAAATAAAAAATCAAGCCGCCGGTTAAATCCTGCCCACCAGTCGCTCGCTGCCCGTGACTCTACTCATGACCAATCAGCAGGAGAACATGCCTTTCAGCTTTTCCACACGTTTTTCATCCATCTGTTTTTGTTTTTTTTTTTTTTGGTGTTGTTTCCATAAATTGTCTTCCACCCAACGAGCTTTTTATCCAACTTAAACTTTAAAGAAGCTGCTTCTCTGTAGCCTGTCCTCTTTATTTCTGTTTGTTTTTACTGTTGTCATGTCTTGTTTTGTTCTAACATGTCTGCCTTATAAAAAACCATGCAAACCATCTCAGACTGTCCTCTATCCATGTCCCATGTGTAGATCTTCAGTGGCGGTCTTTCCTTGAGTAGCAATGTAAAATCCCCTCGCTCCACGGTAAACCATTTCACTTCAACTGCTTCACACTGACTTGCTTCATCCGTTTCAGGGTCACGATTTAGTATTCTCCACAAACTTGATGATTTCATGCTTCAACTTGGACATTTGAGTGATTTGTTTTACATGAAAGGATGAGATTGGCATTATTACTTCACGTCCTTGTGGGCTGTTCATTATTTTTTTTAATGAATAAACTTGCTTAAGATTTTTCAACCTCAGAGGAAAAACTTAACGGGGTTCAGTAAAAGAGGGAACATTATGTTCATGTGAGGGTAGGAAACCAAAAAGATAAAGTTGGTCCCAAAGTCCCAAATACAGACACTCCTCTTAAATATTTGGACAATCTAAATTCAGTTCATTTCAAAAATACTTTATTAATCCTAAAGAGAGATTCAATTCAATTAAAGAATATTTTTTCAGTATTACAGCTGAAATCAATTCATGACAAAATATTTATACACCACAATAAATATCCAGCCATGAAAAAAAGCTGAGAGACGAGTTGAGACGATAAAGACAAGCCTGAACCACGCCATGATCATACTTTAATGATGGTTTGCTATTTTTCTGTACACCCGAATTGTTTATAAAACGACAGCACATCATAATGCCAATCTTAATCTTTATTTTTTTTTACTGTCACCCATTCTGCATGAATAATTGCATGGACTCTAAATCAAATCAACAGATTTATTAAATGGAGAATACAACAAACCTTTCTGTGCTACTAATCTCTTTATCACACAGAATCTGTCTCCACCAATCTCAAATCGGTCAAGGAGCGCTAACATTAGCCCAGTGTTGTGGGAAAAACTGCAGTTGCTTCTGACTTGTTTATTGGGCTCAAATAAGCTTGAAAATAAGAACAGTGATCTGCTGGTCCTTCACTCATCACAGCGTTGCAGCAGCCCCTCCACCCCAAGTGGAATGCTGTCCCCAGTGGGACATGGTCCAGGAGATGGGCAGCTGCACTGGGAGGACAGGCAGGGCCAGTGGCTGAGGAGACGGCGGCTGGATGGAGCCATCAACAGAGTCCCAATGGGTTTCTACCAGAAAGTATGGAAGATTCTGCAGAAGTGCCACGGTCTGTCCATAGATGGATACGTTCTTCCCTCCTCCACCACAAGAGAGGTAGCATGTTCCTGCTTAAAACTGCAATTTAGACCTTTGTGTGCATATATGTCTGTGGAGGTGTTTCCTTTAATTGGATTTCTTTCACCAGATGACCGAAGGAGAGATCAAGTTTGCTGTGCAAGTAGAGTCTGTCCTGAACCACGTCCCTCAACCAGAGTACAGGCAGCTGCTGGTAGAGACTGTGATGGTTCTGGGGCTGGTGGCTGATGTGGACGTGGACAGCATCGGTGGAATCATCCATGTGGACCGAATTCTGCACCTGGCCAACGATCTTTTCCTAAATGACCAGGTACCAACAAGCATAAATACCCACTGGGCCAGAAATACAAAATCCCGAAGTTTACCTAAATGAATTTATCCTTTTTTTTTTTTAAAACCTCCAGAAATCCCTAAGCGCCAGTGATTATTTCCTTGAGAAGGACCCAGCCACTGGAATTTGCAACTTTTTCTATGATAGCGCCCCTAGTGGAAGCTACGGCACCATGACTTATCTCTCCAAGGCAGTGGTCATGTACGTCCAAGACTTCCTGCCAAGTTCCAGCTGCCTGATGCAGTGAAGAGTTAGACTGTTTTCTTTCTCTGATCATGTTTGGTAACAGAAAGATTCGATGGATCTTTTCATTTGTACCTCCTGTGGTTGTTGTTAATTTCTCAGTGAACAGTAGCTCTCATGTTCTGACGCAGCCTTGGCAGCTTGTACATAACTGATCATGTCTTTACTTTTCTCCACAGTGATTACCTGCACTGTCTAAATATAAGTGGGCATTTTAAAGTACTTCAATAACTAATCTGTAACGGTGCAAGCACAGATGTGTGGTTTCAGGTCATATTGTAATCTATTTAAATCCTTTTAATTTAAGTTCAAATGTTAGACTACTGAACTGATTAGGAATCCATAGAAGATACTTTGATCCTTGTGCAATATACTCATCTCCACCAAATCAATTATTTATTTACTTCCTCAATTAGTTTTGTTTTATTTTTGCTTAGCACTTTTCGAATTTTATTGTCTTGGTTAAAAAAAAAAGGTGGAGATGAATAAATTTAGTTTTCCTAGAGCCTTTTTTTATCAAAAGGTTTTTGTTTAAGACTACTGGAGTTGAATGTTACCCGACGTCGTTCCAACTTGATTTCTTTTGCAGGACCAGATTCTATTGCTGATCCTTAAAAAAACCTCCAGAAGGTATTTATTCAAAAGTATCATTTTGTTATTAGCTGTAGATGTTAACAACTTTAATCATATTTTGTTGTCTTTTAAATCAACTATAAAGCAGGACTGACGTTTGTGTTTACTGCATGCACCTTTGACCATGTGTAAGCACCAACAGATGCAGAGCATGGTATATTCTGCCTGAATTAAACACTTTTACAACCTGGATTCTTGTTGTTGACATACCTCTAGTTTGAACACTTTGCATGTCCCATTTCCTACCACCTGCAGAACCACTAGAAAGAAAAGTCGAGAAATGGCTTAAAATAGAGCTGAGTCATAAAAATGACTAGATGAGATGTTTCTCCTTCTGAGGTGTGAAGTTGGAGCAGATTTATTTCATTTGGAGCAGCTTAGTTGCATCGTATTTGAAAGCATTTTCGTGAGATTTGCAATACAGTTTAAAGGCTTGAGCAGGCCTCCCAGCTCCTCCCTGCTTCTTGGTTTAGATCCACGTTGTAGGAACAGGAGGCGGATTGAACATATTTTTTCAGTTATGCTGCCCACTCTGCACAGTTTACATCAGAACCACATTCTGCCTGCAAAACAAAAACAATAGGCAGCGCAAGTTGTTTTTTTTCTCGACTTTAAAACCCTTAATTGCATATACTTTAATAAAATAGTTTTGTAGGTCTTTACAAATAGTTTTAGCAGCTACATTTAAGATATTGGCTGTAAGTAAGGCCTACCACTGGGGTCTTACAACGTCTGGAAAAGAAATCTGTATAAGTAATAAAAAAATATAGAGATCCAGTTTTTAATTCCCTATATTTCATTCTTATTATTTGAAAGGTTTTATTACTTTCCCGTTGTTAGAAAGAATACAAAATCATCTATTTGGACATATACATGGTGAAGTATAAGGTTTATCATAAAAAAATACTATAGATAAAGAAGGGTTACAAGGTTGCATTCAAGATTTTCTATTCCTATACGGAAAAAAGACAACATTTTAAACTTATGAGTCAAGAGTAGAGTTTTTAACCAAATCATTGTTTTCCTCTTTTATATCTCTAGCATGAAACAAACATGCAGCTGCTCCTGAGAAATTAACTAAAAGTGAATAAAAATGTATGGAAGTATAAGAACTATACAAGATGTCTAATATTACACAATTATGTATCCTGAATTAGTTAAAGTATTTAGGAGGCCACAGATCTTCTTGCTGCTATTTTAGGAGAATCCTTTAAGGATTCTTTCTTCCTCTCTGCAATGAGTACTAATTACAGAGGAAAACGTAATCATCTGAATGCCACTTTGTAGTCATACAGGCAACTTAAAGCAACATAGACTTGAGCTACATTCACCAAATCCCATTTAGACACAGACTGGTAGGCATCATGGGTTTTTTTCACCCAGACACCATCAATACATCAGAAGAGGAAGGTAAAATTGGACCTGCAACTTATCTGTCTTAACAAAGCTGCTTTATCCACAGATCCACAGATCTACAGTCAAAACACCGTAAGACTTTTAACTGTTTTTTTTATGAAAGAGTTTAAAAAATTCCGATTTCTACCTAAAATAAAGAGGCGTTCGATGTAAAGAACTGCCTGTTTTCTTTAGCATGCGTACTGGAGAGCTCAGCCAGCAGAGGGCGCTGTTGTCTTGGGCAAACATTTCTTCCAGCTGTAGGAAGAAAAACGATGGGAGGCCGGACAGGCACATGTATACCCTCCTATTCTGCTTACACACAGATGAGAACAGCCTCCATTCTTCTGGTTACACTCATATCTGGAAAAGAAATAGAGATAAAAACAAACTAAGAAACGTTGTCATCTATTGTATTACTTCTATTGAAAAATGTCAACAGCTTAGATTCATTGTTTGTGTAGTTTAAAAAAATGTAATGTTTTTGTTGTTTTGCCATAATGATTTAGGTGTATCCTGCCTCTTCTTAGGTGTCATATTAAAGATGCCTAGAAGCACTAACCCTTGCAGCGTCGCCCGTCACTTTCCAGTCTGCTTCCTCAGGGGCACATGCAGCGGTGGGAGCCCGGCAGGTTGATACACCGCTATTCACACATCTTCTAAAGGCATTCATTTATATCTGCCAACACACAGACATACCTCTAGTTTGAACTAAAACTAAACAGACCCATTACATAACAGCTTTACACCTTTTCTCCCCCCACCTACACACTTTTGGGTTTTCAACCAGTTGAATTCTCAGGCAGTCTGACCGGTTGTTTTCTGTATCCAGGCGGACACTCTACAATGCAGCTGTGACTGTCTCCTGCTAAGATGTGGCCAGAGAAGCAGGATCATCTGTAGGATCCTGGTGAGTTGTGACACAGCTGGATACAGGCCCCTGGCTCATCAATAACTGCACATTCGTCTATATCTGCATCAGATGGAAAGGTTTAAAAACTATGTTGACTCATACAAAGATGTAAAAGTTTTCCTTCACTCTACTTTGCAAGTAAGAGATTGACAAGAGCATAGTTATATATACATATATATATATTATTTATCTATTTTTAAATTGAACAATGTTTTAATAAAACTACTCAAAGTGTGCAAAACAGGGCAGAAAAAGATAAGATCCATGGGTGGGTCTAGCCAGGGGCCATAGGGGTCTTGGCCCCTGCATTTAATCCATAATACTAAATACATTTACGATAAATAAATTCTGATATTTGCTGGTATAGAAATAGTAAATGATTGCTCCCTTAGACCAGCTTTTTTTTTTTTTTTTATCTTTTACAGTTTTAATTTAACGGTGATGGAAAAATTACGTTTCTGAACTTTTAGCTTAAGTCATACTGGGATACGATCCCGTTTTTTTAATCTGCAATATCTGACGTTTCGGGGCTGAAATGGCTTTTTGGTTCACTCAGTATTGCTGATGATGAACCATTGCCCTGTTCTTACAACTGCACACCTGAGTGTTAAATATGGTGGTGATAATGTAAGGGTTTTACAGCTAGTTTTTGGTCTCAGGGCAATATGCTGTAACAAAAGTAACTATGAATTCTGCTGCTTACCTGAGAATCGTGAAGGGGGAATGTTCAACTGTCAGCTTAACTCAAATCCCCTTAGATACAGCAGTGAGACAATGAGACAAAACACCTGCTACTTCATCTCTAAATACAAAAACTAAAAAGAAGGTTTCAAATGGCCTAGTCAAAGTCCAGTGATAAATTCAACCGAGAATAATCTTGAACAGACCTCTCATTATTTAAAAACTCCCCAAAATAATTCTAGATAGAAAAGTGAGTTAAATTCCCCTTATTTTTCTATCCTTAGACATTTTCCCTCCACCTTGACAGGAGCAAGTAGAAGCTCCCAGGAGTGTTGACACAGCCAAACATACAACCTGTGACCTCTGCAGGCAGCAGGCACTAGTCAACATATGAAAAGATGAGGAGAAAAATGTTTATTTGTGGAAGAGCCCACAGCCACAGGTGTATCAGTACAGGAAGATTAGTTAGGGGCAGGTCGGTACCCAACATGACAGCTACACCTAAACGAGCCAAATGTGTTTATGTATCTCTACTGACACTCATGCTGCCCTTCCTCTTACTCATCAAGATCCACATGCATAGAAACACATAACATTTACATACATGCACATTGCAGACAGTAATCAATCATTTGCACCTGGACTCAGTCGGTACATATATCTGGTTACAGTCACTAAGAGACAGACACAGGGACTGTGGGCAGAAACATACAGGTACAAAATATGACAGGTTCCATTCTGGTGTGTGTCCCATGTTGGTCTCCTGGCAGCCTTTAATGAGCAAACCATAGCACGTTTTTTCTGCATCCTGTCTCCCAGACAGAAACGTACACAGAGGAGAAGGGGAGCCTCTGGTGGAAGTTTCTCCAAACCTGTCTCTCTCTGCAGAGGATCCAAATAATGAGAGGGTGTCAGGGAACAAGAATGTGTATAAAGTAGCAGGTGTCCAAGTGCTCCAACGATCTCATCAATCTCTCAGCTCATTTGTGTTGTCTGTGAACCCTTAAAACACCAAACATCCTAAAGTGAGGGAATTAGTCATCCTCATTGTAAAGGATATTTATTGTTTTGCAGGGATGTGCCTCAGCTGGTAAAAGTACCAGTAAGAGATCAGTGTGCAAAAAGAGTCACAAATCAGTAAGTGTAAACAACTGGCTCGACCTCTACAGTTCTGCCTGTCATCCAGCAGAGTGAATCAGCACCAGGTTCTGGTTTGTATCTCATTAGATTTCTGGTCGTGGTTTAAGGAGAAAGTGCAGAGCCGCTTCCATTTTTAACTGAACATGGTGTCAGTTCTTAAAAAAAAGTGACCGAATTATCTGTTGAAGAGATTAGAAATAAGAGGGAAGGTTTTTTTAAGCATACTGAAAACGGAATCAGCCCCACACACTGCAAAAACCATCTATAAATGAGCACACATTTCTTAAAGTAAGTGTATTTACCCTTAATTTAAGAAGGTAAATAAGTAGAAAAAGGTAAAAATACTGTATGCTTACATACATTTATTTTTAGTTATCTATAAGGCTCCATAAGTGTTTTTTTCTACAAATGTTGGTAAAAAGATGTTGGAAAAATATACATATAAAAACAAATATAAAAGACAATATACACATCTCTTTAAGGAATAAACAAAGTTGACGCTGTCCGAAAAAACCACACAGGTTTAAACACATTTGCACAATATTCAGACAAATACTGAGCAAACTGGCAAAGCTACACCAAGAAAAGTGTATCTAAACAACAACAATCTCAATTTCTTAAGGAAATAATCATAAGTGACTTTTTGCAGGTATATGTTTTTGTAATGGTTTCATTATAAACAACCATGTTGAGCATATAAAGTAGTTTATTTTCATTTGCTATACTTCAAAAGGCATTTTATGGCAAAACAAATCAAAAAGAGCCAGTACAAAAAAATTTACAGAATTAATACTTAAAGGAAGCTGTACAAGGTTGCCGGTATTTGTTAGATTAGATCCATCACTACTTACTCCAGTTTTCTTTAATGTTCCTTCTATCTTAGCTTCTTTCATATACGATTTTTTTTATGAATACTTTTTTCTGCCCATCTTTTGGCTGAGTTGTTCTTTCATGTCCAGTTTGTGCACCACTCTGAAAGCCTCTAAGAACTCTGTGAAGTCTATGCTGCCATCCTTGTTGAAGTCAATACTGCGAGCCAGCTCATCGATGGCGCTGTCGTCAATAGCAACCCCCAGGTGAGCGCTAAACAGGCGCCAGGTGTGGCGAAACTCCTCAATAGAGATCAGACCTTAAAAGAGCGACATCCAAAACTAAAACATCTTCACTGGCACAGAACATGTAAAACCAGGTGAAGAATACTTTCAAAATGTGTGTCGGCATAGTTTTGTCTACCTGAATGGTCTTTGTCTATGATGTTGAAAATGATCTCTAAGTCAGTCCTGTATCTGAACAGAGTTTCAGCCAAACTGGGAGCAACCTAAAAGAGAAACAAAGAATATGCAGCTCTTTAATACTAAATACCTACTACATAAATTATAACTTTAGTCATTTTAGTTTGGTTTA